>BQNB010020683.1:4457-65186 GCA_026074375.1 Tanacetum coccineum | reverse complement strand
CTTTAACTAGTTTTTAATAAAATGATTTAGGAGTTCAATGGATGGTGGATTGGGTTAGTTGTATCTAGGAGTTCAATGGATGGTGGACAAATAAGCTGCAATTTACTTTACACTTTTTGTTCACAAAATATCTGGTAACAAGATACAAATGTAATTAAAAGTGTAGAACAAGTACGGAATCATAAATGTTAATACTTTTTCCATTAACGTGTCATTTGGAACAGATAAACTATAATTTGAAAACTAAAAACTTGTAGACAAACAAACTTACAATGTTAAAAGTCAAACACCAGCTAAATGATTTAAAACCATGATGTGTTACCGATTTACAAAAAGTATACTCTTTAACTAATTTTTAATAAAATGATTTAGGAGTTCAATGGATGGTGGATTGGGTTAGTTGTATTTAGGAGTTCAATGGATGGTGGACTAATAAGCTGCAATTTACTTTACACACTAGAGAAAGAACATAACCCGAATGGACCCATTTTATCTAATTACTACGAGCTGATTATATCAGCTTGAAGACAGAAAATCAGATAATCGTTTTGGACTACCCCTTTAAAGAAGATTACTGGCCTTAGCTTATCCATAACTATACATAGCAATAAGGAAAATAAGAGAACGATATTCATACCATATGCTTAATTGCCATATCTAGTAATTTCTTTAAGATGTTCCCCCCAAAGCCTCCTATAAAATTCTATTGACATGACTTAATAGGTTTTCGTGTCAGCGAATCAGGCAAATGTGAAGTTCTTCGAGGGTCCATACTCTCAGCCGTATGCCCATTAGCATAGGGACAGTCCTTACATAGGTGTGTTCTGGCAATCGACCTCTATCAACAATAGGGAATAATTCTTCTTGTAATACAACCACTGGTGTTTTGATGAACTCTCTAATTACCTTCACCAGTGGAGGAGACCGACTAGATCGTGGACCAACATACAGAAAAAGGCTTTGGCGATAAAGGTTGTTTTTAAGATTTGGGGGATGTTTTCTGGGGAGAAATCAGTGAAATTTATCTTTCCCATGAAATATTACGCAGATTATCCTTTTCCATGGCATGGTCTATACTAAACTCTTTCTCCATTTTATACAAACTTTCATGCCTCTTCCAAATACTCCACACATCCTGAATCCTCTTCCCTGAAATAACAAAAAGAAGATGACCAACATAAAGTTACAAAAACATAATGATACCATAGTAATTTTTTTCATTATCGCAACATAGAATGACATAACATGAGCCAAACCTTTGAATCAAACTTCTTTCCTTTAAAACGCTCATTTAATAGTGCGTTGTCTTCCTCCTTTGTAAACTAGATAATTTCGTCTTCAACCTGAGCTTCAGAAGATGCTGCAACAACCTCCCTTTGATTAGTAGTCACTGGGGCAAGATGCTTGCCTGCCTCGACTTGATGTAGTCGATGCCATTATCCTACCACTTTTTAGCTTCCTACGCTTATCTAAAGGAGCATCGTTAACACGTCGATTCTTCTGCAAGTAAATCACGAGTTTCACATTAGTAACTGATAACATGAACATTTTCTAACAGGAACACTTTCTAACAGGAACAATTTCTAACTGATTACAAAGAATGTCATTCGCCGTAACATGGCTAGATCCATAAAAAATCAGCATATGACTAGAAATGGTGATGATTTTATGTCTTATGATAATATCATCCAGCATATGAAATTATTAATCAATGTACAAGAAACATACTCATTACCCAAATCCCATATCCCAGTGATTAATTTAAAAGTACAAACTGTTTTAAGCATATATGACACACGAAAAAGCTTCCTTTCATCAAGATGCAAGTTAAATACATCGTTTACCAAGTAACACATCTCCATCAGACAACTCACTTCCCTTAGCTCCTCCTTCACATATCGTCTACAAAAGAAAACAAAAACCACAAATCACAATAAACTCATAACCAATTACAACACACTATTTCATTCGTCCCAAATAAATAATCATTTATTAAACATTAATATCTCCGATTGATGCACTTCTAGTATAAAAAAATCCTCCGGTAAGATCAAAGTTTCATTCCTTGCCGATAATTTTCAAGCATGAATACATTCTTACAAAACTTAAATAATCGTCTATTAAACATCAATATCTCTTATTTTTTTCTGGTAAGAAAAATCCCCTAGTAAGATCAAAGTTTCATTCCTTGCCGAGAATCTTCACATGTGAAGATATTCTTACAAAACTTAAATCGTCTATTAACCATTAATATCTACTATTTTTCACTTCTAATATAAAAAATCCCCTAGTATGATGAACGTTTCATTCCTTACAGATAATTTTCACATGTGAAGATATTCTTACAAAACTTAAATCGTCTATTAACCATCAATATCTCCTATTTTTGCACTTCTAGTATAAAAATCCCCTGGTAAGATGAAAGTTTCATTCCTTGCCGATAATTTTCACATGTGAAGATATTCTTACAAAACTTAAATCCTCTATTAACCATAAATATCTCCTATTTTTGCACTTCTAATATAAAAAATCCCCTAGTAAGATGAAACTTTCATTCCTTGCCGATTATTTTCACATGTGAAGATATTCTTACAAAACTTAAATCGTCAACTTCTAGTAAAAAAATCCCCTAGTAAGATGAAAGTTTCATTCCTTGCCGATAATTTTCACAGGTGAAGATATTCTTACAAAACTTAAATCGTCAACTTCTAGTATAAAAAATCCCCTAGTAAGATAAAAGTTTCATTCCTTGCCGATAATTTTCACATGTGAAGATATTCTTACAAAACTTAAATCTTCAACTTCTAGTATAAAAAAATCCCCAAGTAAGATGAAAGTTTCATTCCATGCCGATAATTTTTACATGTGAAGATATTCTTAAAAAACTTAAATCGTCAACTTCTAGTAAAAAAATCCCCTAGTAAGATGAAAGTTTCATTCCTTGCCGATAATTTTCACATGTGAAGATATAACTTCTAGTATAAAAAAATCCCCTAGTAAGATGAAAGTTTCATTCCTTGATGATAATTTTCACATGTGAAGATATTCATACAAAACTTAAATCGTCAACTTCTAGTATAAAAAAATCCCCTAGTAAGATGAAAGATGAAAGTTTCATTCATTGCTGATAATTTTCACATGTGAAGATATTCTTACAAAACTTAAATCGTCAACTTCTAGTATAAAAAATCCCCTAGTAAGATCAAAGTTTCATTCCTTGCCGATAATTTTCACATGTGAAGATATTCTTACAAAACTAAAATAATCGTGAAGATATTCTTTGCTGATAATTTTCACGCGTGAAGATATTCTTTGTTGATAATTTTCACTCGTGAAGATATTCTTAGTAAACTTAAATAATCATCTATTAAACCGATAACTTATATTTTTGCACTTCTAGTATAAAAAATACGCTAATAACATCAAAGTTTTATTTCTTGCTGATAATTTTCACGTGTGAAGATATTCTTAGTAAACTTAAATAATCGTCTATTAAACATCAATATATCATAACCGGACGCCGTAGTCAACGTTGGAGATTAAGATAAAAACACTAACCAGATGCTTAATTTCAACTTAAACCGAGAAAAAAAGGCAACATATCTAAGACAATAAATTACATAGAGCATCATATAGCATCTTCACATGTGACGAAATAGATACACAGTACAAACACATACTTTATAATTACAAACAGTAATATTATTAATTAGTTGAAAACAAGTACCTTATCATTTGAATCCACATTAGCGTAAGTATGATAAGCAGAGGAAAGAATGGGAGACAGTTGGAAGATTGTCTGAACGAGCAGATTTAATGAATGGTTGGGGTTTAGCATTCGGGGGTTGTGGTGATCGTGCAATCATTATTGGTGGGCCGAGAACTAGTGGGGATGGGTTCATTGTAATGAATTCATGGTTCCCAAGAGACGGGCAGCCTTGTTAGATAATGCTTGGGTGGAAGTAGTCGAGCAACTTTGTGTACAATTGTGCCGTGATGGGCTGCTGAAGTTGGTATTTTCATGTGCATATGATTCTTGATCATTGATAACTCAACTATCTAAACAAAAGTTTATCTTTTTTTTCTTATCAAATTTCATTATATATCAGGGAAAAGAACAGATATTTACTTGAGATTAAAGATTTCTTGAAAGGTCTCGAGTATATTTTCATTAAGTTGTTGTCTATCTCAGGGTTAGAGGATCTAATAACTTAACTTTTATAAATAGATTTTTGTCCCATATGCTAAATGAAACAACAAATAGATTTTTGTATGTCATATAGGTGTTTTGGGCACCTCACTCAAAGAATGGTCAAATCCGGTTCACCTCAGTATAAGTAATTTTTGGTACGGAGTGAAATGGGCCAGCCTGGGTTCACCAGGAAGGGTCCAAAAAATTTAAACTTTTAATGACATCTAGTAACACGCTGACAAAATTATATATAATTTCGTTATTTGAACAAGTATTAGGAGAACATTTTTGAGCAACCTTTGACATTTTTCACCCATTTTTTACTTCATTTCCATTGTTATGGTTAACTTTTTAGTGGGAAATCATCTTAGTATTTATAGTTAAAATTTCCAAATGAGTTCGATAGAACAAACCCAAAACCCATGAATTAATCCAAATGAGTTCACTTGAATGGATTTGTCAAAACATTTGATGAATATAGAAAATACTTGTCTATTAAATATAAATATATCATACTAAACTACAAAAAAACCTGCGTACAAACCTGGAGTAGAATGTTTATGATAACGGTCCCATCACCAACATTGGCCTGAATGATGTTCAAAAATGTGGTACGGTTCAACCGAAGTAACTGACTTAATCGCTTGGTATGAACTGTAAATAATTGTGGTCTGTAACAAAGAACCCTAATTTTACCACAAAACAGTATGCGGACCATTACAAACATTTTTTTAATAATCCTTAACATCTTAAGGAAACGGTTACTTTATTATCAGCATCTTAGATTGGACTGGAATTCTTACATGTTCAACTCCGTTTCTCGTAACCACAAGTTCCTGATCAAGTAATTAACATCAAACAATGTTTAATAAGAGTGTCTAAAATAGAAATAAGTAATATTACGGATAATGAAATTCAATACTCACTACTGTTCCTGTAACAAGAACATAGAAGTCCGTTGGTGCTTCATTCTGCAAAATGACATCTTCCTTTGGAGGAAAATATTCAGCTTTCATTCCGGATACGTTCAGATATATCAGTGCCAATTATAAGTTAAAAGATAGAATATTGAATTCAGTAAATATACTTAGCTGATAAGTAATGAAACATACCAGCTGAAAAAGCAAGTCGTCGGGCACACCATGAAACAAGTAGGCCTTGTCTAGAAGCGAGAAAAAAGAAAATTGAGATATGCTTGACCGAATGGCAATTGGAAGGGAATCAAGACTCTCTTTTTGCTGAAGCTGCTCTGAATCAGTTCTGAACCTCAAGCATAAGTGTGCAAGCATCTGATCTTGCAAACGGGCCAGAAACTGATTTCTTTAGGCAAAACTTGAGACAGCTAAAATGGTATCTCTCTATTAACAAAACAACCCTTTGAGTAAACTTAAACTCACAAAACGATACTTGTAAATATTTCATATATGAATGTACTTACAAATTGTCTAGTTTTGCTGGTAGCATGGACAACCAAATTGGTCATATTTCCTATCAAATATGAAGTCATTCCGAGATTGAAAAGCATGTAGCATATGACGAGTATCATTTCCCTTCTATTTTGACTTTTGAGCATGCAAGTCACCATATCCCACAGTAGTAAGAGTTGTAATTAACGAGTACATGGATGTTACATAACGGATCCACAAACTCTCCTGTTCAAAGTCTTCATTGCCATACCCTATCCACGTCCTGCCTGGATTAGGATAATGAGCAGCAAGATAATAGTAGAAGCACCCAGCACTATGTATGGCAAAAAGTGTAACCTATACAAATAAAAGACATAATATTAGACCAAGCACAGTAATCAGACCACAATTTGTCTCCAAAAGTAACTGGCATGGGCTTAAAATCCGTTATGCTTTCCTTATGAACGAGATATTACTATTCTAAAGGGACTAGCCTAGAAGAGAAATACTTACAGCAATAAGCTTGGCGCATTAAACCTAAAAGTAGTTAAAGCTCCTATCTTTCTCCAATCTGATCCAAGAGCAAAAAGATTGAAACATAAAATAAGATGGTATTAAGTATTAACGGCGTTATCCAAAAGTATCGCTCATCGTATGAAAGCTACATACCAGGCAAACAAGGAATTAACTCTGTGCATACGCCAGAGTCTAAGCATGTTAAATAAGCCATAGCTTTGAAAAGTACCACTGAATATCTTCCGAATAAGTTCAGATAATATTGGAAATGCCATCAAACACCAACCAAGTGCTTGCATACCTCCAAGCAATCTTTTTTCGGTTATCCACAAGAAGGTAAGTACTTCTATCAAGGTAAGCTAATAAGAAGGTAAGAACGATAGCAATACCATAGAACCCATTGTCCACATTATCAATGATCGAGAGTGGTTATCGCAGTTTTGTCAGAAACCCGAACTCAAATGGGGACACCCATGCAATATAGCATACATGACCAAAATGACTAGATATGTCTCCCATGCCCTGAAAATTAAGATTACCTTCGGTAAATATGGACATAAGTAATTATTTACATTCAAATTTTAGACAGCACAGGAAAAGTCAAAAGACCTTAAAGATAATACAGTGGATGCATAAATTGTCTTTTGCCTTGTCTAAGTGACCAATATTCATGCCATAGACGGTAATCTAAGTATATTAATGGAATCAACGTGTGATTCCATTGAATGTTAAGTCAGTATATATTTCTTTTAATCTATGAAAAACATGGAGAAAGGAACACAAACTAGTTAAGTCAACTGTTGAAGAATACTGAAATGCACAATCAGTCAGTAAACAGAACACAACAAAATGAATACGCCAGAAGAATACGTGATATTTTTAGACTTTGTGATCGTTTTTAACTTAAACCATTTACAATATAACTATAATACTACAATATCATCATATTTGACATTGATTATTGACAAAAATATAGCTTTTTTTCTTGACAAATGCCAACCCAACCTGGCTTGCACATTTGAACCTGTACTAAAGAATTACTTGTACCCAACTCACTTGTACCCAACTCAGTAACTTTGCCAACTTTTACCTGTGAGCCCATGTGTTCAGAGACGGCGGACCTGACGTCATACGTACTGTTTGATGCTGATCTGTGTGATAATTATAAAATTGTTGTTGTCTATCATCAATGACTATTCCAATGGAGGTCGTTAGAATTATTGATAACATGAATATCTCATAATTGGAATTAGTTATGATGTCATATGTTCAAATATTGATTATTTTAAAACCATAAGCCTTCAGCTATGCTCAGCCACAGCAATAAAAACCAAATTCGACATAATCTAAGAATGAAAATGTGGCTAAAAATTAAGCAGGGCCATATTTCTCTGTCATTGTCATCTCAAGCCTACTCTAATTAGTAATGTCATTATGTGGTTGTTAGTTAGTTTAAGGCAGGAAGCTGCTTATTTTAATGTGTCTTATAATTAACCTAAAACCTTTTATAAATAGATTTAACTAAAATTTTCCAGTATTAGTATCTTTTTGAGTATATTTGCGTTATCACAAAATGAGCAAATCGAAACGCTATTTCTTGAAGCTCTTATTATTTAAGCAGCTTATATGCAGTTATGTATAAGCAGAAGCAAACGCAGAAAATATAAGCAGTCCCAAACACCCAAAATAAAACATAGAAATTTACATCTATCGGTTTCAATGCCAAGAATTCAGTAGAGAGGATCAAGGAATCAGGTTTTTATTTATCATTTTACTGGTACTTAGTACGCAAGAGGTCTAAACAAGTACCTAGCAAAAACTTAACCAAGTACTCGAGTCTCCTCACACGGTCACAATTTGGCTCACCCGGCTTAAAAGCTCATGTCACGTTAACCAGTAACTGTAATCGATCTTCTACAACCCCTTCTTGCTTCAACTCTTAAATAAGTAATCCAATGTTGTTAGCGACTATTCAAATTGATATTTTTAGGAAAACGAGCAGTCATTTACTCACCAGAGGCACATCAACATAGTAATTGATATTGCTGAATGCCATTGAAAGTGGCTGAAAAGGTAGAACCATGCCTCCTTGATGAATATTCTTTCCTGTAAAATGATGATATACAGATTTGATAAATAATCTTACACGAAGACAAACGGTAAACATGAAGAACCTATATTATGAATCCATGGTTACCGGTGAAAGATCCTGAATGCTCCAAAAACTCTCTGAGCTGAATGACAACACTTTCGCCTTCTTTTTTCCATCCTTGTCCTTGCGTTCATAAAAAACAACAGTTTGGCTCCCTCCCAAGGCTATAGGTTTGATAAAAGAAATCAATATTTTCTGCGACAATAAGTCAAATATAAATAATAAAATATCATATACAAAGCAGTGACGTCTTACAGTTCAGGTAAGATAGGAAGATGGTGAAAAGATCATTGAACAAAATAGTGTATCCAAGCAAAGCGCCAAGTTCCGTTCCTTGTCGGTTTTTTTGATCGTTTTTGCTTCTTTTTGTCTTTGTAATCCTTTCCTGCACAATTAGACACAAAAGCACACTTTTTCTATTCTTTTGGCATTTTATTGGCTTTTATTTGGCAAAATCCCGGGTAATTTAATGTACAATTAAGCAAATATCAGCCAATCCAGTACAAATAAGTCTGGGAAAATGTTGCGTGCTTTAAGCACCCTCTCACCTAGCGTCATTGGTGATTGGTTCACTCTCTCCAAGAAAAAAGCTAAAGCTATAATGTATTGAAGTTACTGAATGCATATTGGCTTCATCGAGCACTATCTGCTTTTAGTAATCGTTTTTCAACATCTAATGATATAAATGTTCATATTGTGGTAGATGTAGCGTATAAATGATTTCGAAAGAGAGATTATTGGCAACGAACATCGGGAATTCTGTGAACCCATTAAAAAGAAGAATAACCATAGAAAAATAAAGCTCCCCGAGATATAGGACTCCATCGTCATCCGTTGAATGATGTAGAGTTGTTCAGAAGAATACACTCATTGTGATTAATGCAAAAATATAAGCTGGAAAACAGCAGATGGTACTTAAGATCAACACAGGTTTAATAACAGAATATGAAAAATATGCTTTATGAGACTGCAAATACTAGTCTGTTGGCTAACTACATTACGTGAATGAATTTAAAAACGAAGATAAATGAGTTTCTTTGCATCAGTAGCAAATTCCAGTTAAAACTTGCCTTAAGAAGTTCGCTTTTCTTGACTAGAAGTTGATAAGGCTGCTGGATGATTGTATTGCCGGACAAAAGGAACACTTACTTCATCAACTAAGTTCTTTCCTACTCGACATGAGCCAAATGTATCAGCAAACTTTTTGACAGGTATGTAGCGATAATCTCGTTATGGAACAGACCAATATTGCTCTTGATCCTTCTCTGAAACAACCTGTTTCATTTAACATATTTAACTTAATAAAATTGAACAAATTAATTCATTCACTTCTGATAATTCTGCGACAACTTACTTCTTGAATGAAGTCTGCAACATTCTTTCTCTACGGACATTGAAATCCCATAAACGCAAAGAAATCAAGAGCGACATTTCTTGGCCCTTGGTATACTATATGACCCTCACATATGAGTATAATATCATCAAACAAATCATAAGTCTCGGGAGCAGGCTGAAGAAGTGAAACAACTGTTGTCCCATCAAGTGATCAAGTGCACGAGTTGAATGCCTAAGATACTTGATTATTTGGTTTGTGGTCGAGCTATCAAAGACCATTTGATATTTCATTCATGAGAAGAACACGATATGGACCCACTAATAGTTCACCTATTGTGAGACGTTTCTTTTGTCCCCTTGATATACCCCTGAACATTTCATCTCCAACCAAGGTATTTGCACATGCATCCAAGCCTAATATCTATATGAAATCGACGTTGCGTACTTTAGTAAATAAAACAAATCAGTTGCACCCCTATAAATTATAAAGTAATACCATAGCAAATACCTTAAAATGTACTTGACAACAAGGGCAGTTTCGTGTTCCCCTAAGGCCAACGCCTAACATACAGAATATTGATTTGTTAAACTGCAATAAATCAAAATAATGACCACTAAAGAAGGCATACATGACGCGTTTACTTTTAATTCTTATTATATAATTAAATCGCGTAAACTAAAAATCAACAATTAACGTAACAGACACCAAACGAATTAAAGTTTTCGTCAAGCAAGCAATATATTATTTTTACGAAAGTAATAATCAACTTTTTATATTTTATTTTTATTGGGTACGTAAAACGTTTACGTTTCGCAATTTAATGCATTTAGGCATACCCGGAAGCACCAAAACTTTTCTACGCTTCAACAAATAACTATTTTTATTTTTAATGATCAAAGTTTATAAAACTATACCACACCTATCAAATGGGACGCCCCATATATACAAGGAAATAAACCAAGACTTATCATTTTCAAGTTATATACTTTCACATTTAACTTTCTCATTACCACTTCAAGTAAATGAAAGTTTACTTACATTCTATTACCAAAATAACATCTAGCACAATTCCACTCTTTCATGGGATGATGTCTCATTTAGGAGACATAGAAACACAATTCTTAATGAGCTAGTAATGTACAACATAGGTTTAGTAAGACTTTATCATGTATAGTGAATTTGACTAACTATTACCCTTGTTTTCCTCTCTTGGTTCCAACGACCAAAACACATCCCACATGCACATTCTTGGTCTTGATTACTAGCACTTTGACCACCTTTTATCTATATATTACATGCATACAAGAGATAGCAAATACACACTCTTATACACTTAACAAAAAAAAATCAATTTCTATCTCTTTCTCTCTTACAAAAGCCACGGCTCACCCCAACCATCATAAACCATCCATACAAAACTTACATACAACATTTACAAGCTATCCTTTTTCCTCCTCCTAACCCACGGCAACCCTCAAACACACACCCAATCCATACAAAATTTTACTTACCATATTTACACACATTCCTACAACATATCTAAGATGTCCTTAGGTGTTTAGAAGGGTTAGTTTAAAGTTTACAAGTGTTAAAGCAAGAAAGTTAGGATTTTCTCATTAGGGTTGATATTGTGTTCTTCATCATCTTGCACTTTCTTAAGGTCTTCTAAACTCATACTTTTCAATACTTTACCTTCATATTTTGCATGCTAGTTATCTTGTTAAATCACCACCTAGGATTTTATTTTCATGTGTTATAAAATATAAAGATATTATCATGGACATTACTTGAACTAATGATTGACTAGAGTACCTAAAAATATATGAGACTTGTGGTATAAAATATGGTAGAGGACTTGAAGTATTACATTTATGCCAAAAAGTTTATAAAAATAAGTTTAAATACTTGTTATATAAAGCCTCCAAATAAACTGTTTTAAAACAGAAAATAAAACATGTATTTTATATTTCATTAAAATACTACATGTTACAAGGATCGTAAGCATATAAAGAACTCGAAAATCCGAGTTATAACGAAAAAGTTACGCTAATCGCAAGTTTACGATAAAAAGTATTTTTATAAAAGTAGTTTTATAAAAACTGACTACTATTCATAACAGTAGGCTGATGGAAAATATTTTAGTTAAATAGAACTTTTAATTACGAAGACGGGCTCGAAAGAATCACTAAAATCGGAGTTAAAACGAGTAAGATACGACGTTTCAAAAATTTGACATAATAAATATAAAAGCTGTGAAACCGTGCACCTTTCAGCAGCGGCTGAAACTGCGTTTTCGAGGGTCTTCGGGTCCGATTGAGTCGAAGTGTAAAACTACAAAGTTGTTCGGAACGACATTTTACATAAACCTGTCGATTTTCATAATTTTTAGATGTATGGTTTGTAAACTAGACACTTTTCCTGACATGAATAGTGTTGGTTCGTTTTTTTTTTAATTTTACGAAACATTTTAGAATCACTCATATAATATTTATACAAGTTTTAACGTTATAAATATTATTTTACAAAACGATTAAACTACTTATGCGATAACATTATACGAATAATAAAAACATTAAACCAAGTGTTTTTAACAAATAAATAAATAAATGGACAAGTATAGTATTTTTATTACAGTACAAAAACATGTAGTAATTATTGACAAAATACGATTGAATATCGTTTCGACTTATAAATTAACAAAAAGTATTAGTTGGTGGTGTAACATTATAACTTGTGATGTAGTATTTATTATAAATACATTCTATATAAGAACATGTATTTAATTAGGTGCTTTCCGACGCGCCGTACATCTTTTACTATTCATATCATTTCCGTCCATTTCCTAAGGTGAGTTTCTAGTCTCGCCATTTCAATATTTATAAACCCGAGGGAAATACTGGCTCGTTTACCAAACTTGCATATTTTACTACAGTACAATACCTTTCAATACGTTGTGAGTCAAAGCCCCACGTTTCTCTTTTAATGATTTCTTAAAACTGTTTTCGGGGTGAGAATACGTGCTCGTTTTACTACATAAACTTATTGATTCTATACGTAAGCGTTACATGATTATTTTTACTAAAGCTTGATTTGTTTACTACATGATTTGAGATCGTGAATACCTATATTTGAAACCGTCATGGACATGATTGTTTTACGTTGACACAGTGTTTCAAATTGTATGCTATCCAGATTACTGCCTATACTGCTATTGCCCTAAGATGCCACGAACGTCGGGTGCAAATCCATTATAATTACGAATACTGTGCTAATCCCTTTTAAAATTACGATGCGGTGCAAATCCCTTATAATTAACGAATGCTGGTGCAAATCCCTATAATTACGAATACTGGTGCACATCCCTTATAATTACGAACTTGGGGTGCAATTCCCTATAATTACGAAAAACGGCTTTCCGATGTCATGATCTTAGCGCATAATACCTGTTTGACTTCGAATACGTACTTAGTCCACCATTCTTAAATCTTTGTGGTCCACTAAACTGTTTGATTTCATTAACATTTCTTGATTTACTGAATTACTACTTGGATTTCGGATGGATTTCGGAAATAACACTTTTAAATGTTAACGCTACTTTTCTTCTGAAATATTTCTTAAATTATTTCAATACTGCTTTTACTTAAACCTATGAATTCACCAACATTATTATTGACGTTTTTGCGTGTATTTTCTCAGGTTATTATTTTTGCTAGCTGAGCATTGGGAGCATTCGAGTCGCGCGGATATATTTTTGAACGCTTAATAATTTGAGTACCATTAAATAAAATGTTTTCTAATACATTACAAGTGAGACCTGTGTAACTCTGACATTTTTACTAAATTGAATGTGACATTTTATAAAACGTCTCTTTTGAGGTCGTTTTCTATGACTTGTGCGTTTGGACTATGAAGTAACACCCCATTGTTACCATTCCGCTGCCGTCCAATTTTGGGGGTGTGACAGATTGGTATCAGAGCTGAAGTCATAGAGAACTAGGTCATTTTCAAAACCTAGACTATGACCATGTTTTTCAAAATATAGAGTCTCTCCTGGTTTTATCCGATATCCGTGCGCGCTTGCTCCCAGGTAACTTATATGCTCTCTTTTGTATCCCTGCTACTATTACATAGATAAGGAGTATTTAATACTAGACTATGATTTCGTTCTTTTACGTCTATCATATGACGTCTTACTATTTACCTTATATTGGTCTGTTCTATAAATGTTGATCATTCTGATTTTCGTGTACTTCTTGATTTCTCATTTACTCCATTGAGCGTTGATACTAGTATTATATAAGGATACCTATACATAGGGACTAATTTCTTCCTGATCTCTTATGATTAACTTCAACCATTTACGCGACTTTACTTTATTCCCTTTTGATGATATCGGAATTTGACATAGTTTGTAAATTCCACTAGTTATTTTACATCGACTTCGAGTTGGAATACACTTTTAAATGCTTTTTACCGCACATGTTGTTTCATAATCCATTGTTTTGAAGTCTTCCAGTTGATGGGAGTACGACAATTAGCTTGTCACCTCATATGTGTCACCTTGGAGCACCTACCTTTAGAACACGACTCTTTAAGTTTATTTTGTTGATTGAATAATTCTTTACGTTCATTTTCTTTAACTACTTATGCGCTTGTTCAGATATTCTTTATACTTGTTATGACCTATCGCTTTACAAACAATCTCGATGTCAACCTATAAACCATTTGTTTCACCCTATGAGCTACTTCACGTTTACTTATTGACTTATTTCATTTCGTTATAAAACTATTTGATACATTTCATACATCACACTATTTTGACGAAAATGAGCATTGCATCGTTGGCCCTCAAATATACATAGCCTAATCACCTATGTATATTTGGTGCATAGACTGATTACCTATGCATTCAGGAAAGACCATGTCATGCTGAGAGTAGTCACCTTAAAACCTACACCTCTTCATCAACACAATTCCGAAAGAAATATTCGTATCTTTTCACTAAACCCGTACCTTCGTCAAGTGTCGCGACTTGAGCCTTGAGGACAAGGCACTTCTAACCGGAGGAGACAGTAACATTCCATATTTTGACGCTATTTATTTCGTCATATTTTCACCATTTATTTTATTTTAGTTTCGTACGCGTTCGCTTTTAATTCTTATCACATAATTAAAATCGCGTAAGTTAAAAATCAACATTTAACGTAAACGGACACCAAACGAATTAAAGTTTTCGTCAAACAAGCAATATATTATTTTTATGAAAGTAATAATCAACTTTTTATATTTTATTTTTATTGGTTGCGTAAAACGTTTACGTTTCGCAATTTAATACATTTAGGCATTCTCGGAACCACCAAAATTAATCTACGCTTCAACAAATACACATTTTTATTACCGATGCTCAAAGTTTATAAAACTTTACTCACATTTATCACTTGGGCCAAATTTCTCATAAAGAAAATAAGCTAGATCATTCTTTTCTCAAATATTATATACAAACTACATTTATCTTACACTCTTTACACTTTAAGTAATACTTGTATTTTTTTTTCCTTTTTCATCAAGATGATATCTAGCAACACATTCCTTCATTTCATGAACTAGTCTCTACCTTAAGGAACCAAGAAACATAAGCATTTAATTACTAGTTCATGTACATGTAAAGTTAGTATAGACCTAGTTATATTGACCAAGACTCCTTAAAACCCTCAATGTGTCCTAAGACTTTCAAACATGATCTTTGACTAGCTCTTTACTACTTATAACACATATACTACAAGAGATAACATATACACATTCATTTCCTTTACCAAAAACAAGTTCTATCTCTCTTTTTCCCCCTCCTAGCTCACGCCAAACTCAAACACATACCAAATCCATACAAAATTTTATTTAACACATTTACATACATTCCTACAACATATCTAAGATGTCCTCAAGGTGTTTTAAAGGCTTGATTTAGTCTTTAGAAGGATTAAACAAAGAAAGGAAAGATTAGGTTTTTCAAACTAATATAGGGTTTCTAAGCTTTGCAAGCTTGGGTATATTTTGACAAGGTTTAAACAAGAAAGTTAGGATTTTCTCATTAGGGTTGATATTGTGTTCTTCATCATCTTGCACTTTCTTAAGGTCTTCTAAACTCATACTTTTCAATACTTTACCTTCATATTTTGCATGCTAGTTATCTTGTTAAATCACCACCTAGGATTTTATTTTCATGTGTTATAAAATATAAAGATATTATCATGGACATTACTTGAACTAATGATTGACTAGAGTACCTAAAAATATATGAGACTTGTGGTATAAAATATGGTAGAGGACTTGAAGTATTACATTTATGCCAAAAAGTTTATAAAAATAAGTTTAAATACTTGTTATATAAAGCCTCCAAATAAACTGTTTTAAAACAGAAAATAAAACATGTATTTTATATTTCATTAAAATACTACATGTTACAAGGATCGTAAGCATATAAAGAACTCGAAAATCCGAGTTATAACGAAAAAGTTACGCTAATCGCAAGTTTACGATAAAAAGTATTTTTATAAAAGTAGTTTTATAAAAACTGACTACTATTCATAACAGTAGGCTGATGGAAAATATTTTAGTTAAATAGAACTTTTAATTACGAAGACGGGCTCGAAAGAATCACTAAAATCGGAGTTAAAACGAGTAAGATACGACGTTTCAAAAATTTGACATAATAAATATAAAAGCTGTGAAACCGTGCACCTTTCAGCAGCGGCTGAAACTGCGTTTTCGAGGGTCTTCGGGTCCGATTGAGTCGAAGTGTAAAACTACAAAGTTGTTCGGAACGACATTTTACATAAACCTGTCGATTTTCATAATTTTTAGATGTATGGTTTGTAAACTAGACACTTTTCCTGACATGAATAGTGTTGGTTCGTTTTTTTTTAAAATAATTTTACAAAACATATTAAGAATCACTCATAAATATTTTTACAAGTTTTTAATGTTATAAAATATATTTTACAAACAACGATTAAACTACATAGCGATACCATTATACGAATAATAAAAAACAGTAACCAAGTGGTTTTTTAACAAATAAATAATAAATGGACAGTATAGAGTATTTTATTACGAGTACAAATACATGGATATTATTTGACAAATACGATTTGAATATCGTTTCGACTTATAAATTAAACAAAAAGTATTAGTTGGTGGTGTAACATTATAACTTGTGATGTAGTATTTATTATAAATACATTCTACTTATACGACCTGTATTTAATTAGGTTGCTTTCGGACTCGTCCGTGACATGTTTTACCTATTCGATATTCATTTTCCGTCCATTTCCTAAGTTAGTTCATATCTCGCATTTCAAATCTTTCAATGTTTTAATAAACCCTCCGAGGGTAAGTACATGCTCTTTACAAACTTATATTTTACTACATTACAATTACCTTTCAATACTTTTGTGAGTTCATAGCCCACCTTTTCTCTTTTAAATGGTTTTCTTAAACTGTTTTCGGGTGAAATACGTGTCACGTTTTTACTACACAGTAAACTTATGATTTCTATATCGAAGCGTTACATGATTTTTTTTACTAAAGCGTGATTTTTTACTACATGAATTTGAGATCTGAATACCTATATTTGAAACCGTGAATTTTTGGGACATGATTGTTTTACTTATACCAAGTGTTTTCAAATTGTATGCTATTCCAATAACTGCCTAAATGCTATTGCCTAAGAGCCACAAACTCGGGTGCAAATCCCTTATAATTACGAATACTGGTGCAAATCCTTTATAATTACGAATGATGGTGCAAATCCCTTATAATTATGAATACTGGTGCAAATCCCTTATAATTACGAATACTGGGCAAACCCTTTATAATTACGAACTTGGTGCAATTCCCTTAAAATTACGAATAACGGCTTCGATGTATGACTTAGGCGCAATAATACCTGTTTGGACTTCGAAAACACTAGTCCACCTTTACTTAAATCTGTGGTCCACTAAACTGTTTTGATTACAATAACAATTTTCTTGATTTACTAATTACTACTGGATTGCCGAGATGATTTCGGAAATAACACTTTTAAAATGTTACGCTACTTTGTCTTCATGAAATATTTCTATATTATTCAATATGCTTTTATTTAAACCTATGAATTCACCAACATTATTGTTGACGTTTTTGCGTGTATTTTCTCAGGTTATTATTTTTGCTAGCTGAGCATTGGGAGCATTCGAGTCGCGCGGATATATTTTTGAACGCTTAATAATTTGAGTACCATTAATTAAAATGTTTTCTAATACATTACAAGTGAGACCTGTGTAACTCTGACATTTTTACTAAATTGAATGTGACATTTTATAAAACGTCTCTTTTGAGGTCGTTTTCTGTGACTTGTGCGTTTGGACTATGAAGTAGCACCCCATTATTATCATTCCGCTGCGACTAGATTTTGGGGGTGTTACAATTAAGACATTATTTAAACGAAGTGGACAAAAAGGGGTAGACAAAACACTATGGCCAGAGTTAGTAACGGGAATAAAACGCCCGTCACCAACTGCAACAGACGGGTAAATGCACATATTAAGAATATCACTAAGATAATGTACAGGATCATTAAGACGAGAACTCGCACCTGTATCCATGTTCCAATTGCCGGAGGCCGGTTCTTGAAGAGTAGTGGTATTAAATGCATTCGGCAAGAGTGTAGCTTGACCCGAACCTTGTGAACCGGAAGCAAACAACTGACTCGGATGAAAAGGCATACTAGGTGACTGTCCCAAGTGAATCGAACCAGGGAAAGAACCCCCTTGCTGCTGTTGAACCCTTGTCGTAAACTGAATTGGCGGCTGTGAAGTTCCAGGTACAAGGTGAACCCCCTGTGGTGGGCCAGAAAGCGTCTGAACCCCCTGCTGTGGATAATGGACCCCCTGCTGTGTTGACCCCGTCGGATACTGAACCCCCTGTGGGAATAACCCAGCCATTCCCTTATTGGACACCCCAAAAGAACCAGGCAATAACTGTGGACTTACATAAGTGGGTTGCGCAGATAATTGGGCCGAAACACTTTGAAACCCAGGAGGGACAGAAACCGTAGAAGCGACTGGAGGAAAGGGGTGGAAATATTAGGAGCATTTAACTCAAACTTAGCCAATAGGGATTGCAACATATCCAAATCCGAGTGTGTCACACCCGGCACACTTGAAGCCGAACCCGAGGTACGAGAGAGCAAAGTAGACTTGCCGTGAACACCATTGTGAAGATACTTACAAGCATCACCAAACCGACAAGAACCCTTAGCAAAACTCCAACACGGGTTGTTTACTTTTTTCAAAGAAGGACCACGCCGAGCACTAGTGTTGGATCGGTAAAACAGAAATTGTGATTGAAAAGGTTACAAACAAGCGGAAGCGAGTTGTTTTAGGATCTGAGAAACCCTCGTGATACCATGTAGGAAAGGGTTTAGAGATATAATTTGTGTCTTGTATTCCTCAAAACAATTGATACAATATATAGGAATGTACGGACTATTCTAGAATACGGGCTTGAGCCCAATACATAATGACCATTAATTTGACTGACATAAATAACTTTGAATGTCATAAATAACTTTGACTAATCATATATAATTGACTTTGACTAATCATGGACTAACATCAATTTATCATCCATCATTTTTTTTTGTTTACCAGAAACACCATCTCTACTACCTTATAATGCATTTGAGCCTATTTTGTTACTACTAGCAAGGCTTAAAATTCAAACTCCTAAACTTGCTTGTTATGAAACTATTGTCTTGGTAATATCCAAGACCTAATGATGAAAACAATCTTGGTCATTCCGCACTTAGGTGGTGGATCCGTAGGAGTCGGTAGTGGTATGAAGAGGCAACCGATCACAAGAATGACCACAAAATCCCTAACCATAACATAGATGGGAAAAATAATACACCCACGAGGAATAATTCATCGCATCGACATCAAGTTTTTCGGGAACAAAAGTGGTTAAATGATTCATAGCCATGAGTTTATCCGATAAGGTAAGTGCCGGTGTGGGGGGTGGGTTGTCGTTTGTCATGTTTGATCGTCGAACAGTGGGTAGTATGTAGGTTCTGTAGTTTTTAGGGTTTGTAGATTTTAGGGCTCAAAGTAGTTAGGGTTTGTAAAAAAAAGAAACAGTGGAAACAGTAGCAAGTGTGTGAGGTTTGCGTGGGAGAAACCAAAACAAAACACCGACTGAAACTGCAATCGGTAAAACAGTGGCTAAACTTAGCCAAGAAACGTCGACTAAACTTAGTCGAGAAACGGGAAACCACCGAGAAACAATCGGTAAAACAGAAACTGTGATTGAAAAGGTTACAAACAAGCGGAAGCGAGTTGTTTTAGGATCTGAGAAACCCTCGTGATACCATGTAGGAAAGGGTTTAGAGATATAATTTGTGTCTTGTATTCCTCAAAACAATTGATACAATATATAGGAGTGTACGGACTATTCTAGAATACGGGCTTGAGCCCAATACATAATGACCATTAATTTGACTGACATAAATAACTTTGAATGACATAAATAACTTTGACTAATCATATATAACTGACTTTGACTAATCATGGACTAACAACTATGTCTGCATTTTGATAAGCAATCCCAAACACCCCTAACTCTTATATCGTGCTTCATACTTTCTATTGCAGAGCCATTGTTTACAGCAAGTAGGTAATCGAGGAGGTTGTGGAGAAGCATGTGGCTGATAGAAGCAGATTGAACGGGAAGGTCATTCGGGTTTTGTGAACGGGAAGGTTGATTTTTTAGTTGTCCTTCCGCTAAAAATTCAATGTAAACATTTAAAGAGAATGTAATTCAGGTAAGCATTTAAAGGTGATCATTTAGACTTTAGCAAGTTACTTGCATGTTCCCTCAATCAAAATTTGTATTAGAGTTATGATATATAGGCCTACATAATAGACCTACAAATATTCGTAAGTTATTTACATTTGAAATTTAGTAGGATGTGTACATTAAAATGTAGACACATTTTTCAGAAACACATTTGAACTTGCTGATCTCTTACGGGTCGAATGTTGATGGACTGCAAACTTGAGATTATGACAATATAGATGTCGGCATGAACCTTAGCAAATTTGACCTGTAATATATTATTAGATGTATACATTTATGTGTCATGCTATCTACGTTTTACCTATACGCTGCACTAACATGTTAGCCCCCGCCGCAACGCGCGGGTCACTGTCCAACTCGTTTATACCACAACATATTTTGTTGCATATACAATGTTTTTTGTTCCATTTCACATTATAGTGTTGGGGACCCCTTTAACGTAATATTTTGGCTCCGCCCCTACCTCTACCACGAGCCATCTTACTCCTGCTATGAAAGGTTTAATAGTTTTAACAAAGAACTTTGCGTCTCTTTTAAGTATACACACAATTTAACCTAGCAAAAATACTCCATACTTAAGAAGTCTATGAAGATCATTCTGGTAGTGAAATCTCTATGTTATTTTATGATTAATTACCGGAGTGTTTATCTAAAATCTTTTTGGCTTATAAGCTTATGTGATTTCAACTTGAGCTCATAAGTCTCAAAAAAATTCAGATAAAATAAATTTATGAAACATAGACCCAAATAGCACAAGCTTCAGTAAACACCTGTGGGTCGAAAACATACAAAGCATGAGCGGCTAACTCTCTCAATAACAAAAGGGAAATTCGCATCTATGACAAGCAAGATTACACTTATTTTTAACTAAAGATAACAATGCTACCGTGGCTAAATGCAAAAAGTTTATTTCTTGTAGGGAGAGATGAAATTAGCTACACATCACTCGCGACTCGTGAGTATTTGCATCACTAGAATTAGACCTCATACCGTACTCAGCAACCAGCTTGGAAAAAGATGATTTCCCTTCTAGCAGTTTTCCAGGGGAATCATATTCTTCAATCAGACCTGCATATCATGGGTAAAACAAAGGAATCAGAGCCAAAGTTTTTTATACACACCAAATAATGTATCACTTCAGGACTAAAAAAACTAAGAAATATTGAGCTCATACCGACCATTATTCAAAACCAAAACCATGTCACTATTGACCGCCGTGGTGGTCCTATGAGCTATTGTTATTACAGTAGAGTCCGAGAAGTGTTGCCTAATTGTTTCCTGAATCATGTTATCGGTTGCTGTATCAACTGATGCAGTGGCTTCATCAAGAACCAAAATCTTGCTTTTCTTGAGCAGTACACGGCCAAGACAAACCAGTTGCCGTTGACCCATGCTCCAATTCTCTCCGTTTTCAGTAACTACAAAAAGTTTACAAACATGGGTTGTTAAAAGGTTGTAGATTCATGCATATGCAAATATAACTTATATATGTGGAAGAGGATCCAGAACCTTTTGAATCAAGCTGGCCTTCCTTCTTTCTAACCTCATCTCCGATCTGGCATTTATCAAGGGCCTAAAATAATAAAGTATATGAATATAATGGCATATATATCATAAGATCATACTGTATAGTGTATACCAACATAAAAAGTATTTAAAATTATTGAATGTACCTGCCAAATCTGATTATCGGTGTATTCTTCAAGTGGGTCCATGTTGCTACGCACAGTCCCATTGAACATGGTTGGATCCTGAGGTATTATGCTTAATTTAGACCGTAAATCATGGATTCCGATTGATGATATGTTGATTCCATCTACCAGAATTTTACCGCCAGCAGGTTCCACTATACGGAAGAGTGTTTGTATAAGGGTAGATTTACCACTTCCGGTTCTCCCTACTATTCCAGTCTTTGTACCTCCATGAAATGTGCATGTAAGACCTCTTAACACAAGTGGCATGTGTTGGGCGTATCTAAGCTGCTCACACGTTTCCAATTTTTATCGTGTTTGAATTCACTTGCAAGAAACATAAAAAAAATTAACTACCTGTAGTTGGAGGATATCAACTTTTCCATCTGATGGCCAGAGGTGATCAGGTCTATTTGAGTCTACAACAAGAGGAGGTTCACTGGGTATAGAACAATATTGAAATATTCTTTCAACAGCTATAAATCTTATTTCCACGTTGCACAGTTTTTGTATAACCCACACTTGTAATTTGTTCAAATATAGTCCATATGTCACTGCTAAGCCTGCCGTAACTACAATTGGAAGCGACAGAATGAGTGGTTTGTGCCTTAAAGCTGTAATCAATTTGTAATAATAGGTACTTACTTGGATCGATAGTTCCTTGAGGAATTGATACTAGAAAAATCAGAGTGAAGGCAAAAATAAAAGAAGACAGCATATCCAAGCGCAAACTTAGCCAGCCAAACGCACCAGCCACATGTAAATTTGGCCTGGAATAATTGTCAAGAAGCTTCAAGCACATGTCTTCAAATCGGTCTTTCTGATGTAAACGGATGCAGATTACAATCAAGGGAAAGAAAAGAATGAACACCGGCCAAGCACCTAGTGACATAACTATAATAGCGCCTAAAAGCTGTATCACCACAGCGACGAATAGGATCATTGTATCTGCTATCTTCACGTCAACTGCACTTTGGTCCGTAGATGCCTGCAAAAAGAAGTTATAGGTAATCTTTTAATGTAAATGTGTTATTAAGAACTTGAAACCAATCACAGTTTTTCTATTGCATAACTTATCATCAATCAAGAAAATTGCAAGAAAATAAAGTATTTACTTACTCTATTTAGAACTCGTCCAGATGGATTGGAGTCAAAGAAAGACATTGGGGCTCGGAAAATAGAAAAATGCATTTTGTAGAATAGCTTATTGGCTGCCTCATACCCAGCTTTCATAACGAGCATCGCTCTAGCTAGAACGCAAAAAGCACATCCAATTCCAAAAGCCACAAACAATAATGACCTCAGAACCTAGGCGAGTTTTGTTACTTTCTGACATAGGAGATGCCCAAGTCATCCAATAATTGCCCGATATTTGAAGTAGCTCGAACATAATTTGTGCTAACAATATCAACGGAATAAGTGCTCCTCCATAAGCAATTGTAATGTATTTCCAATAGGCTGACAAGCCAACTTTACCTCTGCCTCTTTCTTCTTCTTCCACAAGTTGTCTTTTCTTCCCCTTAGGGTAGATCTCATTTTGGGTAACTTTTTGGAAAGTGCCCTGGCTTTCTTGGTTCTCATTCACATTCACTATATTGGACGCTAAAGTCTTCCCAACGTAATCTATTTCCAATAAAGCTTTTTTGTGTGCACCAACGAGTTCTATAAAGTTGCTTCCTGATGTGAGAATATTGTCATATTTTCCAGCTTGAGTAATTTTTCCATCCTTTAAGACCTGATTGGATGAATAGTATTTAGATTGATACGTGTGTGGATATATGCAAAGCAAGTGAAGAAATGATACGTCTAAAGCTTACCAAGATGAGATCTGCAACAGGTAAAAACTCCACCTGATGTGTGACATAAATCACTGTTTTCGTTTCCAGGAAGTTTAGCAAGCATTCCTGTGGATTTTTAACCATATTAATTAAACGAAGAGCATAAATACACAACTAGTAGTATTAAAAAAAATGAACCATAATTTTTTGATCGAGATCAACTCACTTTAAAGAGATGGCTTCCTGTGTGAGCATCAACAGCACTGAATGGATCATCGAACAAATATATATCAGCATCCTGATACAGAGCACGTGCTATCTGTATTCTCTGTTTCTGGCCCCACTCAAATTGATTCCCCTCTCACCTATGATCGTTTTATCACCAAATGAAAGAACTTCAAGGTCTTTTTTCAAATCACATGCTTCGAGAACCTTCTCGTACCTTTCTCTGTCCATTTCTTTACCAAACAAGATATTATCTTCTACGTTTCCGCTCTGTATCCATGGTGATTGACCAACATAAGCCTTTGTGCCACTAAGTTTGACATGTCCTGATAATTTAGGCACTTCTCCTAGAATACAAGACAGTAGGCTCGACATTCCTGAGCCAACAGCGCCACACACAGCCACCCTCATGCCATGAACAACTTTAAAATTTATATCACTCAGTGTTGGACTACAAGATGTCACATCAGAAGTTTCCGTCAGTTATCTCAACAGCAGTCTCAGAATTACCTTGTGGGACCATTTGTACCACATCAGGATCAAAGTCATCAAGACGAAGCAATGATGCAATACGATCAAAAGAGACTTTAGTCTGTGCTATCATAGATATTGTCATTGGAAGATTATACGCGGATTCTTGCAAAATCTTGAATGTTGCAAGCGCAGACAATACTTTCCCTGAGTCAAGCGGTATGCCAGCAATAATACATGTCCCAAAAGTTGCTACAGCCACAAATGTGGGTGCAACCCAGAATGCAAAAGTGGTCATTGCCATAGTAAAAACATTTCTGTACAAACAGCCTGCCTCATCTTTCCTGATATCAAGAATTCTAGACAAGAATTTCATCTCCCAGCCATGAAGCTTGAGAATCCTTATGTTCTTCAAAATTTCTGAAGTCGTTCTCATCCTTTCATCTTTATATTTCATTACCTCCTCTTGAAACTTCTTCTGAAATCGCCCTAATGGTATATTGGTCGAAACCACAATTAAGGTAGATACAAAAGCAGCAAGTGAAGCAACACCAAGATTTTTATACAAAATTGCTAGTGCCAAACCAACCTGCATAACCACCAGCCAAGGGTTGTGCATGTACCGGCTAAATTCACCGATTCTTTCAGCATCAACAGCGACCAAATTGATAATCTCCCCAGTAAGGTCTCCTTTTACAAGAAAATATGAATATGATAAACTGAATAATCGATAATAACAATGATAAGAGACCTATTTATATTATACTTTACCCTATTCTTAATTTGAGATGGTAATGTGTTTAATAATCAAGTGTAATTGCTCTCTAATTCCTTGGTAATTGATTTGAGTAAATTCAGCCCGTTGATCATTAATTGTTGACCATTAATTATTTTGACCATGAATTGTTTTGACCCAATGGATTCAGCCAATTCCCGAACGGTTTCTTTTTCTGGAGTACATCTTCAGTGGGTCTTTATCATTACTTCCCTCCCGGTAAAACGCCTTGTCCTCAAGGCGAAATGCAGGAACATGAATTTTCAACTACTATCAATTTATTTTGGGGAGGAGTGGGGGTAGCGCGATAATGGAAGATATATATGTTGGGTGGAGTATGGCAAAAGTGGAATTGAATGGGTCTGTGATTTAACCTGGGGTAGACGAAGAGGTTCGTCACGACAGTGTGTACAATTTGGTGATAATAGGTTGTATGAGGCTGGTATCAAGGAATAACTTCTGGTTGAACGGCTAGATGTTGGAAACCGGATGATTTTTGGGGGCCGGTTACAATGCCTTCTAGTTTATATCGCTTCCCGTCTATTGAAAAAATCATGAACAATTCTTTCCAGTTGGCTTGGACCGTATTTGTACATGTGGCTAACCATTGCTAGAAAACCCAAAACTAGATCATCACCCACCAAGAGAAAAAGGATAAAATCTTCAGTGATTTTGAGATCATTAATTCTGTACAGGAAGACGTTTATGCAGATTTGTGTCCACATCGAATAACATCCCCTGTTACGATTTGAACCCCCACAGAAGGCGCTAAACTGCTGAGTAGCCAGCTAAGTTCATTCACCAAGACATTCTGAATGAATTGTGTGTAGAACCACCGCATATAAAATTAAACTCTTTCAGTGGAATGAAGCATACGTGGACCTTCATCGTGGGGTAGGATGCGGCTTCTCCAGTAATTGCTTGTAAACTGATTTTCAGCAGTTCTTCCCGTGTCAGACTCGAGGTCGGTGTAGATCATGTTCTAAGGGGTTTTTTATTTCCCCCCCCCTTCGACAATCCTCATCAGCCTCTAAGACTTTTAAGGTACCGGTTTTGCAAAGATGTTTCTCGGTTTTTCGTTAATTACCGCCCACATCTTAAGCATTCCCTTATTAGGAATCGGTTTTGTTTTCTGCTGCGAAATTTCTAAAGTATTTTTTGGTTTGGGATGTTGGGTTGGGTGAAAGTCGTTGCTTAGAGATCCCGACTCAGAAGGTTTCGAATTTGAGGTGCAAGAAGCATTTTTTCCGGGTTGGTGGTTGGTGAGTTTAGATTCAAACTCTAGAGCAAGACTCATGGCGCTATATACTGTACGGGGTTTGTGAATTCGTACATCTGATTTTAATTCATCTTTGAGGCCGTTTAGGAAAACCCCCAAAAGACAAATGAACATCCAATTTTGAACCCAGAGATGGATCACTTAGCGAACCCTCTGACCATAGTTCTTGTACCTGAACCACCAGTTTGTTTAATGCTACAAAGGAACTCATCCGGGTTCTGGAATTCTGCCGGTCCAAAGTTTTTGGTAAACGCCTGGACTAATTCTTCCCAAAAAATGAATTGACCGTTAGAGAGCCATGAATAGAGGTCCAAGGCATCCCCTTCTAAGTGCATTGAAGCTATCTCTACCTTCTCTTCATCCGGTATTTGATAATACCTGAAGTATTTTTCGGCTTTCAGCAGCCAACCGCGAGGGTCTCCGCCACTAAAATTTGGGAAATCAATCTTGTTATAGGGTCTATACGACTGTCGACCCCTCCAAGAACTTTCCCCATCGAAATTCTTGCTTCCTTTGGATCTGGATCGATCTCCTTCCTTCAAAGCTGCTATATCTTCCTTCATCGTTTCAATTGCCTCCAATTTCGCGGCTATTGCAGCCAATTGAGTGGAAATTGGATCGGGTGGATTGTTGTTGTCGCTATTCCGGGTTTGCACCATGTTTCGATTTCCCGGCAATGGAACCAAATGATAGATACCGAATTAATAATAATAGGACATGGATAGTTTTTTATTGATAGTGGCCCAATTCGAGAAGGGTAAGGTCTCCTTTTACAAGAAAAGATGAATATGATAAACTGAATAATCGATAATAACAATGATAAGAGACCTATTATTTATACTATCCTATTCTTAGATTTAAATATGGTAAATGCTAAAATCAAGTGTAATTGCTCCCTAATTCCTTGGTAATTGATTTGAGTAAATTCAGCCCGTTGACCATTAATTGTTGACCATTAATTATTTTGACCATGAATTGTTTTGACCCAATGGATTCAGCCAATTCCCGAACGGTTTCTTTTTCTGGAGTACATCTTCAGTGGGTCTTTATCACAAGGGTTGTGCATGTACCGGCTAAATTCACCGATTCTTTCAGCATCAACAGCGACCAAATTGATAATCTCCCCATTGGACTGCCTCTGCTTAGACAGAGATGAAAGGGTCAAACCTTTGTGGTATATCATAGTAACTAAAGCACTCCTGGCCCTCATTCCTGCCTGTTGCAGCTTGAAATCTTGATGTCGTTGTGCCAAACACTCCACAATCTTTGCAACAAAGAAAGCAGAAACTAGAAGAAATCCATTACTTAAGTCTGGCTCTCCATGTAGATATTCAACAAATGCATCCATGAGGAATGGCCCAACATATGAAGCCAATGTGAAAACAATAGCAAGGAGTCCTGTGATTATTATGTCTTTCCATGTTGTCCAAATCACAGCCTTGGCAAGACATAAAGCTGTGATTCCGCTATTTTCTTTCTTATATGACTCGAGTTTATTTCTTAAAACCGAAAAGGACGCTCGAGCATTATCAACACTGTCAAGTTCCGGAACATCTTCAAGATCTAATGACTTCTTATATCCTTTTGAAATCAAAGGATGAATCCAGGAGAACGTTAAAAGACTAAAAACACTTGTGGTTCTTGCAGGGGTTAAGCTTGTGTCTGCTGTTTCGGACTCGCCATTCAAGAGGGATTCTTGAAGCGAATGGTTTATAGTTTCACCTTCGCTCTTACCCGAAAACCCCACATAACAGAGAAATAAACTAACAAAAGTAGATGAAGCATCAAAGAATAAGACATGAACTGTTACATATCCATCGTGTTTGTAGTAAACATAGTCTAACACAAGGCAAAAACTAGACACCGAAAAAAACAAAACCCACCAAACCCTTAAGATACAGGGATACCTATATTCTCTAGAGTTAGAAACATGAGCGTGCACATACACGGCAACAAATAACCAATCAAATGTTCCAAGAAGCGTATCCCAAACGGTAATAATGTTTCCATTAGTCCTACCATTTCTATACCAATCAAGCAAGTTCAACAAACACATAAAGATATTAAGAAGCACGAGAGTTATACAACAAAACAGTGTATGTTTGTAACACAAGGCACCACTGTTCGATCTATCTATTTCTTTAGGAACTCCATTACTATTGCTCCTGAAATTTCGGTTAAGCCAAGTGACGAATACAAGAAGAAAGAAACCAAGATATATTGATTCAGAAAACCCATGCAAGAGTCTCGGGGTCTGGTGAAAGTTGCTAACATCATCTGTTAACAAATTTAAAAGCGGTAAAAACTTAATCATAATACCCTTAAATGATGCTTCAGGTTCTTTCATTTCTAAGTTTACAAAAGGATCAGTAGCCTTGGTGTATAAAAAGATGTTTTTGGTCAAAGTCTGCTAGTATTATATTGATACTAGAGAATTAGCTTAACATGTTAGATGTAGATGCATAAACTAATCATTATTATATAACTATAATGTTGACTACTTTTACCCAAAAAAAACTATAATGTTGACTACTTTTACCCAAAAAAAAACTATAATGTTGACTAGCTTATCAAAAATAAATGACTCAAACTTAGTTGATTGTGTCAGTATTTTTCTTGTATAGTTCATATAGTGATAATCATTTGGTTATTCTAAAGCTCATTAGTGTGCGTTTACAACACAAACTACAACTCAAGTGGCTAAGGTATAACATAACTGTAGCTACGACATCAAATAGATAATCACCAATAAGCGGAAACAGATATATTGAAATGGACATACAGACAAACCTTAATTAGTTCTGTAGGTACGGCATTATACCATAGAACCTGTAATAATTTATTTGAATGATTTGAATCTTACGCCAAACCTTCGTTCAAAAAAAGGTTTCTTTGGAAATATATAGAGCATGTGATGCACGAAACAATCATGTAGTCACATGGTCATTTTGGCGCAAAAGTTTCTAAGTATCAAGCTTCACAATGCGCAACAACAACCATTAATCTTAGACTTAAAATAGTCTATTCTCTTGAGCATTTCATGGAACACTTGGCCTGCGATCGTACACAACCTTGAACCGAGACGTTTGCATACATATTACCAGGTCTTAGATTTATCCATTAATAATATGTGAACAAGTGTGATTACTATAAACAAGGCTTTTATTTCATGAAGAAGAAATCAAGTATTTTAAATAAAGTTACCGTTAGGACTTAGGACCTTTTCTTTAAAAAAGTTTACCTTGAAAAAGTTATTTTGAGTTGGTCATGAAATTACAAACAGCAAGGAGATTTTTTTATTTTTCGGTTTGCAGTCGAGCATCAGATATTCAGATTAGGCTCTTACTGGTTTTTAACATGGGCATGATATTAAGTGGGCCAAAATACAGTTCTTAACGCACATGAATTGAGAGGCTGATGCGTCTAGCGTGCTGCAAATGCGGGCTTATTCATGGACGCAATGCATTTAGTTTTTTAAAAAAATACAAAAGTTATTTTTCATAGTATATTTTAGGCTAATCATCTAAAAAATAATAATATTTGTCATAAAATACTTTTATATACATCAAATAAAAAATATGTGGCTATTTTCGTCTTTTTGTGTGTTTTGATGACCATTTTACCCTCTAAAAGTACATTACATAAATGGTCCCTATGATTGGCAAATATTAGCCAACTGTCACCTTTTTACTTAACCCTGTTTGCTTCACATTCACACAGTACAAAAAAAAATTCTCAAATCAAAAACACAAAAATGGCTTCATCTTCCTATCATTGTGTAATTGTGTTAGAAATTGAAATAGGCTCCATATAATGCATATCCAAACACTTTGTGTAAACACCCTGCAAATGAATGAAATAATCAAATACATGGTAGCTTTATAATGAATATCCAAATACTATGTCCAATTAATGAATGAATCATATAATCATATATCATAAGGCAGTACCATATAATCATATATCATAAAAGGTATCAAAAGATTAGTAGTCCAATACCATACACCTACATAAGCTTATAGGTTATTACCAAAAGATTTGTTGTTTGTACTTCTACACAAAGGATCAAATTTACATAAAGTGAATGATCAAATGGTTTGATCAATAGCCACTTGATCAATTTCTTCTTGTTGCAAGCTCTTCTTTTCCCTTTGCTCTCCTTATTTGCAACACTTCCATCTGTTGGTTTTCTTACTCCAAATGTCTTGTTAACAATACAATCCCATGTATCTACATTTGCAAGGCTAATCATGCAATTCCTTATTGAAACAAGGCTTTTTAACAATAAATGGTTGAGGTGAATTCTTTGGAGTTGGAACCTCTTTAGACTTAGAAGTTGTTGACTTAGAAGCTTTAGCCTTGGAAGCTATTAACTAGGAAAATTTAAATTCAAAATTTTCCTCATCAATTGAATCATCATACCATTTCAACAACTGTTTGGATGAGCCTTTACTAGAAGCTATGCCATCAGAACTTGTGTCAGAACTTGAACTTGTGTCATAAGAACTTGTGTCAGAACTTGAACTTGTGTCATAAGAACTTGTGACTAAATCAAATATAATGATTTCTGCAAAAAAAAACTCAGTCATGCAAAAAAAAGATGACATTGGCTTCGAAAAGTATAGCAGTAAATTCATGCAAAAACTAAATCAGAAATGTCATAAAAAATATTACATTGGCTACAGTGTTGTGTTTAAAGGTAATGATATGCAGTGGTGTGTTTAAAGGTAAGGATATGCAGTGGTGTGTTTAAATGTCCTTAAAAGATGACAGTGTATTGTGAACAATGTTGGATTAAGGATATGCAGATGGCCTTTCAATTATAGACAATGCATCAATATGCTATGGGGTGTTTGTTTGGATGCCATATGTGTAAAAGGACTGGTGTAAATGGGTGTTTGTTTGGATGTCATATGCTAACAGGTCCTTTTCATAAGTGTAAATGGACTGGTGTAACTGCTATATGTGCCAAGACCATTGCAATGCCAAAACCACATTTACAATGCTAAGACCACTGCTAACAGGTCCTTTTCATAAGTGTAAATGATCTGGTGTAACTGCTATATGTGCCAAGACTACTGCAATGCCAAGACCACTCTTTCATAGCCTTGATTGTATATGCAGTATGTGGTGGCTACATAATGAAGCGATCAGAGGGCTTTATATCTTGGATCAATCTTTCTCTAAGTTGGATACACAGGTCATATGAGGGTCTATATTGGATATCATGTGATTTGTGATTTCTTATTTAGTGTTTGGATAATCCATAAGGAAGGTTTCCTGATCTAGTAATGATGTTTTAACTCTATTCTTTTTTAGTTAACGCACCTACATTGGTCTTCTCAGTTTGGATAATGGTGGTCTAATTGATTGATCAGCTGCCTTGCACCTGCAGGGATGAATTTCATGATAAGCCTGCAAAACATGGTTTTTAACCAATCTCTTACTTCCTCTCTTTAAGCTTGAGATATTTGCAAGTTCATATCACAGATGGCCTAATAACTTGAGGTCTTTGAATTTTCTCTGTTTGTCATATTGTACTCTAATTGTTGGCCTAGTGAGGGACTTTTAGATGCAGTTTACATTTAGTAGGAATTCTTGGATTTCATAAGGAAGGTTTTCTAATGAACTGGTTGAGCATTGTAAGTAGCTTAGATAAGAACATTTCTTATTCTCACATTGCAATGCCATAGGAGGCTTGCATTATGTTTCATTGATTGTTGTTGTTGGTCCCTTGGAATCTGATATAAGGTTTATCAACTTTAAACTAATCAGATTCCATAGCAACAAAGTGAGTTTTAAACAAATATATATAAACAATATAAAGAACAAGTTTAAAACACACAGAAGTACTTTTTACCGTATAGACTTTTATTAGAATCAAATAAAGAATCTATGACACACCTTGCTTGCGGAATAGCAAGGTGGTTGAATGACAATTGGGGTGTTATCTCCTTCAAACTTATTCTCTAACCAAAGTAATGAGAATAAGAAAAGAAACTTGTTATGACTAAACTGAAGCTTTAGCTTTTAGTAGTACGAGTCAGTTTGTTTGAGAGATAAATAAACTCTTCAATGTGTATCACATTAATTGGAAGAGATAACATTTACTCTGAGAATCACTTTCCTTTTATAGGCAAATGGATTAGGGTTTACAAGTTTTAACCTAGCTACGTGGCAACCATTAAATGGGTGGTTGAGCTACCATTTAATGCACAATTGCTTTCTACTACTAGGTACAGTCCTTTAAGGAAAGTTGTTGTACTTCTATACCAACTTTAGAAGTAGCATCTCCCAAGGAGATTGCTTTATTCCTTTTGACATAAAACAATCTTTTTTCCCGATTTGTTTACTTCTAGAAGTGAAACAATACGTTTCAGCTTCTTCTAAGGAGATAGACAACGTTTAGCTTGAAACTGTCAGCCAAGCTGAACTGAAGCTCCAACCAAGAGTCCTTCTTCAGTTTCTGTACCACTGCATACACTGAAGTGAAGATACTTCACAATCTTCTAAAGACCTGAAAAGCTGACGCTGAAGGAACTTCAGCGACTGAAGCTGAAAGGCTTCAGTGACTCAAACTAAAAGACTTCAGTTTGAGAAACACTTAGAGGATTTATGTTTAAATCTACTGTAAGACTGAAGGCTCTGGGGAAATGAAACCCAAAAGTCTACTCTTATTTGAATTTACACTTGTACCTAAGTTATTTTAAATGGTAATGTGATGCATTTTCTTCTTCGTCTTACTATGGGTTTTGAATTGAATAAATAAATGATAACCTTTCATTATAATTTTCATTACAAATACAATTTACAAAAGATAAAGTTACAAAAGATAAAGTTATTACAAAAGATTTCATTCTACTGCCTTAGCTGTTCAATGACCCTCTTCTTCATGCTGAACTAGATGACTTGTGTTTCTTTGTTGACCTGGAATGATCTCTTAAGTCACTGGTTCTTTTTCTTTTCTTGTTAGCTAAGTCAATTAGCTCATTCAGAGGATCTTGTTCTTTGAGGGGTTGGTTCAAGTCAATCTTGAGTTCTTGTTCAGTTTGAGTCAGCTGATCCACTCTTGTCTTTACCAGATCATAAATGGTTTTCCATCCTTTTTCACTTTTGTCTGGACAAGCTTGTAGTACTTCTCTCCATTCTGCCGAATGTAGATCACTGACTTTGAGATTTGAGATGACTTCATCAGACCCGTCTTCCCTATATATTTTCAGTGTGATAGGGCCTTTCTTTGTGAGAACTTCACAGTTTGTGATCTTAGGGATTTTCTTTCTTTTTAGTATCTTGTCACAGTATTTATCAAAGAGTAGCTTCTTGGTGTAGTACTGTGTCACAACATCTTTGCCCAGAAGATCAATTAGTTCATCTTTCAGGTTAGTACCAGCATCTTTGGTGTTCTTCTCCCCCTCAGCAGGTGAAGCAGTTGCTTGGCCTGCTGAAGGAACATGCATGCTTGTAGCTCCTGATGCATTGTCCACCATGGTAGAAAACCTGTTCAAGGTATCAGTCACCTTGTGTAAAATACATGGAAGAGAATCCAAAGTCCGAAGCCTTTCTTAAACTGAAGAAACTTGACTTGGCAAATTAAGAAACTCTGATGGAAGCTTCTATTGAATGTTCTTCAGTTCAGCTACCTGGGATGAAAGACTAGAGATAGTGGAAGTGAAAGTCTCCAGTTTTGTTGGTATCTCTACGAGATCCCCAAGTAGCTCTATCTCAGTAGGCATGAACTAAGTAACCCACTAACACCTTCTGTTTCAAGGAGAAGCTTCTGAATTAGCTTCCCCTATTCATTTGCCACATATTCTTCATTTTGATGCATTAATAAGCTTCCCCCTAAACAACCAATCTTCTTCTCAAGGACAAGTTTCCAAGCTTTATTAGAAGCTTAGAATGATTAAGTGCACAATAGAATTAGTAGGATACCCACATCAAATGTTACTGCTTCTTTAATAATAAGCTTAGTGATTATCCGTTCGGGGGATCATCAAAATAGATCAGCAACGTATCTTCTCACGCTTGAATAATTCTTCTCACATTTCTTCCCTTTCAAAGCTCAAGTAATGCATACCAAAAGTATCAAGATATCTCTTCCCCTATGTAGTTGAAGAGATGCAACCAGTCTCATTGTATGAAGCCCAAAAACCCAAAGTACACACTCTATCCTATTCATGAAATCGAAGTCGTAGCATATAGTAACTTATGCGCCGTAAAGTGCGCATCCTCCTTTAGGATAATGATGATATTTCTTGTAACACCAAGTCAACTAATTCCCGGATGTAGACAATTAAACCATCCAAGTAGTCAAAATGATAACACCAAAGTCAACTAAGTCCTGGATGAACACATTTCTTCCTACAGGATATTGACTATCTAGAGGAATCATCATACCATTGTGTACCTCTTTTATCATCAGAAATGTTTTTACATTCCTTCCCCCATTGTTGCTGGAATAATTCACCAAATGCCACGAGTTTAAAGCCACTGTTTTTCTTGCGGTATGTATTTGTCTTCCCGAATGACCTTAAACTAAGAAGAAGGTATGAAGTTCATAAACATGACTCATTGGCGTTCAGATTGTATGTCTCCTTCCTCCTTGTTGGTTTTGATACCTCAGAATCAGCAAAACATTATACGCACATATACTTGAAATCTTGTGAGAAGAATAAATTAGCTCACATCTATCCCGTAAGAATCAACTGCTGATCAATCTCTATCATAAACTCTCTTGGACTATCTTTACCAACCCCGTGTAGGTTTGGGGTAAAAAAAGTGACCACTGGATGGAGTAACCGATATACCAAAATCTTGAAAACTGAAGTAGAATTCCTTGTTCTTGTGACTTAAGCTTGCACTAATGTTGGAAGAATGGTGTAGAGAATTGTGCTCTAAGCATAATCCTTACGTACACTATACTCTTAACTTAAGAGGAATAAGAAGTACTCAACACCTCTTGAAAACCTATCACATTGGTCTTCTGGTGTGTGACCACTGTAGTACTACAGCGTAACTCCTTTAAGTGATAGTTATCTAGGTCTTCAACCATCTCCCTCTCCAACCCCGACTTCTGGAAAACTAGTAAACCAGTCTTCATCTTAACCCTTTGGCCGAGCAATTATCATTGTAGGTCATGCATAAACCAACCCAACTTCAAGATAAAATAAGTATACGCCCTTGTGAAATCAAACTTCAACCTCAAATAAGTGATATAAAATCAACTTCGTAGTCACTTAAAAATCTTCATACCAAATCTAGCCATTATCATTTTAGTTCCATGATTCATTATAAAAATCGATCCCGATCTTGTCACTTCAAAATTGTCACTTTGTCACATTTATACCCGAATATAACCATGCATCACCAAAAGTTTAGCTCATAAATCCACATTATATCAAAATTTTACCATAATAAATACATTTTTGGCTAAATGATTTTGAGTAAACTTTGTGATGCCCAACCAAAAAATAATAATCCAAGCCAATGCCATTATTGGCAATAACCCAATTTTCCTTAAATAACAAATTAAAATTGGACTTTTGTGTATCAGTTCCCTATCATTCGATTATCAGTTTTTCAATCTTTGAAAGGGCTATTTATCTTCCATATCACCACATAAGCCCAATATAACTTTTGTGTTATAATTCGTCCCATCATTTGTTAAAATAACAATACCAAGTCTTTACACACTATAACACCTCCTTATAATTAGGGGACACCTAACCTTAATCTCATTTTCAATTCAAGCAATCATCAAACTCCTTCTCCCACAGAATACCAAAACGTGGCCATTACAAATATCAAAAGATCTAATCTCATAATCTATTGTTTCTTTGCTTATAATTAGTACGACAAACACCAATTACCCTTTCATTCGACCTTATTGTCTTCTACTGCTCGAAGCTTACCAAGAACCACAAAGTCATGACTTCAAAATATTGTATAATAGGTTATATTGAGTTGTTCTCAAATTGAAACAAAAGAAGAATGAAACATGTTAGATATTAGAAAAAGAATTGTCACCCCGTGTCTTTAACAGATTATTATAGCTCGTAGTTAAATCTTTTTGCTTTTCTCTAGTTTAATGTATAACTTTTCGGTAATGGGCGAGTTTAAACCCACGGTGTAAGCCCACTACCAAGGCCATTAGGCCAGTTTTGTATGCTACTATATAAGCCTCTTCCATGTCTTAGAAGAGGTGGTTAGTCATTTCATTATACAAGTTCCATTTTCTCTCTCTAGAAAGTTTTCTCTCCTACTTTCTCTCTCCAGGCTTGGCTAATCCATCTTTCTTCCATGGTGTTATGATTTCCAATATCATACAATTGGTATCAGAGCTCATGGGATGATTGGATCGTTTGTGTGTGTGTTTTAGTGCTTGGTTTAGATCTAAAGTTGAGTTTTAGGAGGTTTTAGCTCTTGTTCTTGAGTTTCATTAATTTTCACGTTTCTTGTGTTAAAATACATGTTTTTGTAGTTGCTATAGCCTTCTAGTACTCATTGGTGCAAAAGAAACCAAGTCAAAACGTTCAAAAGGGTGAATTTTAGGTGTTTTAAGGTGTAAAAGTTTGTATTTCTTCGCAGCGGTTTGGTATACTGTGTTTTATTGTTCGTAGCGGTTTACGTGTACTGTTATGGCGGTTTGTCAGGAAAGTACACTGTTCTGGCGGTTTTTCAGATCGTACACTATGCTAGCGGTTTGTTGTTTCTGACAGAGGTTTGTCTTATTAGGCAGAGGTTTGTCAGTAGCGGTTTGTCCTCTAGTGTAGCGGTTTAGCAGATTAACTTAGTAGCGGTTTACCACTAGTAGCAGTTTATAGATAGCGGTTTGTTACAGGTTTTTGAAGATTTTTCTCATAGATAATTTGGAAATAAAACCTCTGGCCATTTGTCATCGTTGGTAGCGGTTTGGTAAAATTTTTTATGCAGTTTGACAGTTGCGGTTTGAGGACCTAATCAGCGGTTTGGTACTGTTTGCGAATTTGGGACTATTTTTCAAACATGACAAATTGTAATCAAACTCAACAACAAAACACTTAACAAAACATTCACCACTTTTAACATTCAATCTCTAATGCATTGTTCGATCAACTTAAATATTTCACAATCAATTAAGATGGGCTAATCCTTTCAGAAGATATCCAATGTGTTGGTTTTCTATACCTGACCACCTTGCTTGAAAGGGACTGATCCTTTGCTCATGGCAACAATGTATTTCGATTGTGATTGTCAGGTTAAAGAGAATGGGGTGAACAGTCTGAAGCGATTGATTGAAGGACCTTTTCAGTTAGGAACTTATTAGAGGACCGAATTGCTGAAGGGACTAGAAGGTGCCCAACAATTAGGTCCCAAATGAGCTCTAGTCTATTCGGACCTTTTCACTGGGATAATAAGGATATGTATAATGCTGACATTCGGGCAAACAAAATCCTACTTCAAGGGTTTACCAAAGACATTATACTTCATCTAATACTACACTAACAGCCTAAAGACATTTGGGATAATGGTAAAGATGCTCTGTAGGTTCAAACTGATGAAAGATGGACAGAGAACTCCAACAGTATGATGACTTTGAACAATTCTGTAGAAACAAAGAGAAAACCATTCACGAAGTATTCTGTTTGGTTTTCCAAAAGCTCTCAACGACATTGCAGGAACATTACTATGACCATGTCCAGAATGCAGATGAACTCAATGTTTGTTAATATCATGGTTACCTGGAAAGGAGGTATTTTGTTAAAAAGCGTTGAAATGAACAGAGGTTTGAGGGACTCCAACTATGATCAGCTGTTGCTTATTGAAGAACACACGAGGCTCGATAATGAGAAAAACATGATGTTGTCGATTCACTCAACACACTATTGACCCTCGAACTTTTGGAAAATTGTCTAATGTTTCCCACAATAGACAATACTACTACAATCATCTACACTCTCCATCCTCACATCTTCAACACACTTTTATTGACAACACTCAACTTAACTCAGGGACTCTCTTCAACGGACACACTTATTTGAGAAACTTAATCCAACTCACTTGCCTACTTACCACCAATCATACACAAATACTACCTCAAATAAACAAATCAATGAGGACTTCATCTAAATATAAGAAAACCAAACCTACAGTTCAAGATGGCAGGGTTGTTGTTCAGAATGTTCAGGGTCGACAAAATAGAGGTCAAGGGAACAATGCATGAGGTGCAGGTGCAGCTGGTTATGGGGGAGCTCAGAACAGAGTTAGGAATGCAAATCCAGGTTAAGCAAGGCAGGATTATGTGTTATCACTGCATCGGTATAGGCCATTTTGCAAGGAATGCACTCAGCCCAGCAACCACAGACAACTTAGGGAATACTTCCAAAGACAGATGTTGCTGATGCAAGCTCAGGAGAATGGGGTTAGCATTGGTGAAAGAGAAATTGCTATATTATGCACAGATTGGACAATAACTACTGTTGATGCAGATGTGGATGAGCAACCACTTCAAGACTTATCACTCAATGTGGATAATGTGTTTCAAGTTGATGACTGTGATGCTTTTGATTCTGTTGTTGAGGAGGCTTCTACTACACAGACCATGTTCATGGCAAATCTATCATCCGTAGATCCTGTTTATGATGAAGCCAGTCTATCTTATGATTCAGACATTCTATCTAAGTACACGGATAGTGGATCACTATCAGGATTGATTGTTTTGTGAACATCATGAAGTACACGAGGATGCTATGACGATGTACAACCAAATACGTGTTGACTCCCATACTGATTATTCATGTGTTAAATTTAATATGTTCTATTGATCAGTATGTAAAGGATAATGCAGTGCTAGTTGTACAAAGTAATGTATCTTCTGTACCAAATGATGCATGCATGATGATACTTAATGATATATATGAACTGTTTGCCCAATGTATCTCTGTCACTACACATAACAATGTAGTTGATAATTTATTGACTGCTGAACTTGCGACATATAAGGAACAAATTGAACTGTATGAAAGACGGGCTAAGTTTAAATTAACAGAAAGAGAAACAAAAGATTAATGAACTATTAAGGGATAGTTATCGCTGGATAGTTTTAATCGTAAGGAGAAAATTTGAAAGGGAACTTCATTCTGTAAAAACTGCAACTACCTTCTACCTTAACCACAACAAGTTCAATGGTAGAAAGAAGTTACGTCTTGAAAAAGGATTTTAAATGGAAGAAAATAAAATACCTTAAAGAATTTTGTAGACATGGAAATCTTTAAAGTAAAGGTCGAGGATAAATTTATACAAACCAGACTGTCTCTTTAAACAGTCACACTTGTTGTTGTTAAAAACCAAAGCCTATTATGATGAAACATATAAGGTAGCTATTGGCTACAAAAGAACCCCCCTTTATGCCTCACCCGTACAAAGCATGTAACACTGTCTAATAAATAAGTCATGAAATTTTCAAAACCATCAATGTCCCGGACCATAGTGCACACTAAGAGGATACCTTGAGATAGTTAAATCACTAGGAAGAAAATGAATGACAAAATGAAAGACCCAGAGTGTGTGAAAAAAAAAGTTAAGAATGCACCACATGATTACTCGAAAGAGAATTATTTAGCGACCTTCACACCACAAAAACAGTTGACCCCCGAGCAGATATTTTGGTCCAAGGATCTCATCAAGATGAAAGCAGAAGCTCTCAAAGAGCAGACCATAACTTCACGACCAATCAAAGCATTGACGATACTTCAAATACACCTACAACGCTTGTCCCCAGGGTGCTTCCAACAAAAAGTCAAGTGAAAATTAATATTTTTGCACTTATACAACTTTTTTTGGAATTTGAAAAAACCTTTAAAAAGAGAATTACACCAACGGGGCTCACTGAATAGGAAAGGGGTTTTGAACAAACCAAGGAATGTTATCTCACCGAGGTCATTCCATTTTTCAAAACACTTAAAGAACATTTTAAGGGGTATTCAAAAGGCTCTACTAAGGAAAATCAAGAAAAATGAAAGAAATTTTTGAAGAGTTGGAAGCTGAGGTTGACCAAAATGTTGTAAATAGGAAGCATGATGAGATTGAGCGAAAAAATCTCCTCATTGCATGATAATTTAATTGCCCGATTCCTTGTCCAAAGAAGTGTTTTATATTGCAACGAATTATGAGCTTACTCTATCTAGATTTACTGAAATGCATGCTGCCTATACTGTTGTTCAAGCACGTTGTCTGGAACTTGAAGCCGAGCTTTCTAAATTACTTAATAAGGTTCAAAAGGATGATCATACTGAATTAGTAAAACGTACTTTCCATTCTCGAGGTAAATCACCGTAAAATCTGCCTGTTATAAATATCCAAAAACCTTAAAGAAAGTTTTTGGAAACAACACATCTTCACCCACTCGAGATGCACCTGAGTTTGACTCGGTTTTTGTAATTGAAAAAATGAAAGCTTCCATTCAAGGAAAAGACAACGCCATCAAAAAATTAAGAATGCAAATCTCTCAATTTCAGAGCACCCGAAGTGAAGTGGACTGTACTTCTTGATTTTAGGGCTTTAGGATTTTCAGATCACCAATTGCCTGAAAAGTCAACGTTCTCCAAGAACAAAATAAGCTTTTTAGGACTGAGAATGCAAAAATTAAGCAGCATTACAAGGAATTATATTATTCTATTAAGATCACGCGTGCCAAACATATCGACCAAACAACTACCTTGTTAACTGAAAATGAGAATCTGAAAGCCCAAATACATGAAAATCTGAAATGCATCACTATGGATTTTGTTAAACCAAGAGTTCTTGCCACTGGTAGGTATGCGATAGATGTTGAACCAATTCCCCCTCGCAATAGGAACAATAGGGAAGTGCATCTAGATTATCTCAAACACATTAAGGAAAGTGTGGAAACCCTTTGTCAGATCATAGAGGAAGCTAAGGTTGAAAGACCATTAGATAGCTCACTTGCATTTGCTTGCCTTTACACTAAACACTCTCAGGAACTGTTAGAATATGCGATTGGCACTTGTCCGAAAGACTTCAATCAACGAGATAAAAACCATGCTGCTACCCCCTTAACTAGGAAAAAGCAAGTTACTTTTGAGGACCAATGTGAAACATCAAATAGTAACACACAAACATGTAGAGTAGCTGAACATTCAAAGATATATGTCCCTGTTGCCTCTTTCTACTAGAGTAAACAGTTGCATTGATGCAAGCGGATCACAACCTAGGTAGCAATACAAGAAAATTAGGAATCTTGTCGGTAAGGAGAAGAAAGTAGAAGAACACCCTAGGACGAATAAATCTAGTCTGAAGAAATCAAATCATATTAATTCTAGTATTAGCTCTAAGCGTGCTGTACTTAATTTGAATTCTCGTTCTGTTTGCAAAACATGTAACAATTGCTTTATTTTGGAAAATCATGATATGTGTGTGGTTAATTATTTGAATTTTGTGCATGCATCCCCCTCTATTAAGAATGTTATAAGCAAAGTTAAGAAGGCTTGGAAACCTAAGAAAGTTTGGAAAGCAACAGGAAAACTACTTACCAATGTCGGTTATCAATGGAAGCCCACGAGAAGGAAATTCATTTTAGGAGAACAGTGCCCTTTAACTAGGCTCATTAAATCCAAAGTAGTGCTTTCTAAGCAAACTGAAAACGTTAGTACCGGTAAAATTATGATAACTGAGAAACTAAGTCACACATCTCAAAAACCATTAACTAGATACCAACGTAGAACCAAACAGTACAAGGCAATTCCCACTAGCTTTCCTACTCTAACTGAGAATGAGGCAATTGATGCCTCTCTGCATTCTACTGTTGCTTCTGCTAACCAACAAGAACCCAACAAAAATTGGGGATCCATCTTTTTAAACTCTCCATCTTTGTCTATTTTCAAATGCAGGTCGTATAGACCGTCCTTTGGTATTTGTACTCAGGCTGCTCAAAACATATGATGGGGGATCGCTCACGGCTCAAGAATTTCATTAAAAAGTTCATCAGGATAGTTAGATTCGGGAATGACCACTTTGGTGCTATCATGGGTTATAGAGATTACGTGATTGGTGACAGTGTGATCTCCAGGGTAAACTATGTGGAAGGACTAGGACACAATCTTTTTTCTGTCGAACAATTTTGTGATTCTAATCTTAAAGTTGCATTCAGGAAGCATTCATGTTATGTTTGAGATAAAATGGTGTCGAATTAATTAATGGTTCTCATGGTTCTAATTTGTACACTATCTCGGTTGAAGACATGATGAAGTCCTCCCCAATCTGCTTGTTGTCCAAAGCCTCCAAGAACAAATCATGGTTATGGCATCGTCGTTTAAACCACTTGAACTTTGGTACAATCAATTACCTTGCAAGAAAGGATTTAGTAAGAGGCTTACCTAGATTAAAGTTTGAGAAATATCATCTTTGCTCCGCATGCCAACTAGGAAAGAGCAAAAAGCATACCCACACACCCAAAATTGAAAACGCCAACTTGGAAGTTCCTAATACCCTACATATGGACTTATGTGGACCAATGCTAGTGCAAACAATTAATGGGAAGAAATACATCTTAGTCATCGTTGATGACTATTCTAGGTTTACTTGGGTCAAGTTTTTGAGATCGAAAGATGAAACCCCAGAGTTCGTCATCAAATTTCTGAAGCAAATACAAGTTGGTCTCAACAAAACTGTCAGATACATATGTACCGATAATGGCACAGAATTTGTCAGTCAAGTTCTGACTAAATATTATGAAAGTGTCGGCATTTTTCAACAAAAATCAGTTCCAAGGACTCCACATCAAAACGGTGTTGTCGAAAGACGAAACCGTACTCTTGTAGAGGCTGCTAGGACAATGCTGATATTTTCCAAGGCTCTGATGTTTTATGGGCAGAAGCTGTTGCCACTGCTTGTTACACCCAAAACCGATCCCTCATTCACACTCGTCATAACAAAACCCCATACGAGCTGGTGCATGATAAGAAGCCTTATCTTACCTTTCTCTGAGTCTTTGGTGCTCTTTGTTACCCTACAAATGACAACGAGGATCTTGAAAAATTACAACCAATAGCTGATATTAGAATTTTCGTTGGTTATGCACCAAGCAGGAATGGTTATAGAATCTACAACAAAAGAACCCGACGAATGATGGAAACTATTCACGTTTAATTCGATGAGCTATTTGAGCTAATGGCTCCTGTGTAACTCGATACAGGACCCGCACCTACGTTTCTAATGCCTGGACAGATTAGTTCAGGACTCGTACCCAATCCGGTCCTTGCAGCACCTTATGTACCCGCAACAAATAAAGATCTGGAGATATTATTCCAACTGATGTTCGATGAATACCTAGAACCTCGTAGTGCTGAAAGACTGGTTTCTTCTGCTACAGCAGTTCAGGTTCCTGTCATTTCTGCCGGTACACCTTCTTCTACTACCATTGATCAAGATGCACCTTCTCCAAGTCATTCACCATCATCTTCAGGATTACAACCTCCTATCTCACATCAAGGTGTTGCAGCTGGATCTACTATCATTGAAGATAATCCTTTTGCTCATGCTGACAACGATCCCTTCGTAGACAAATAAAAAGTGGTGAAAACGGGACTTGTCGAAGCTTTTGATTCTTTAGTTTCCCTTGACGAACACTTAGCTACTTTTCGAGGTTATTAGTCGAGGGGGATTGAGATTCTTAGTTTTCGTAAATGTTTACTTCATAACATTGCGTGAGGACACGGCAATACCTTAGTATGGGGGATTTTGGTATGTGCTTAATTACACATACCTTTTACCTTTAAAAACGAGCTAAAATAACCAAAAACGGACTTAAAATGCCAAATATACGCTTGTTTTGCTAATTGTATTGTGCAGGAACGGATATTTAAGAAAAGGACGAAAAACGAAGCCAAATCGACAAAACCGGACTCGGAATGGAAAAACAGGAAAAGACAAAGTCAAAGTCCAAGCCCAAGCCTGAAAAAGTCAACCCAAGTCAACCCCGACAAATCCAAAAGTCAACATGTGAAGAAAAATAAGTTTGAGGGTTAAAATTGCCAAACCCTAAACTTATATTTATAAGAGAAAAAAGAAGAAAAAGAAAAGAAGGGTGCAAACTGCCAATATGGCAAAGATATACTCCAAGGGGCCATTCTGCCAAAGTCCCTAACTTATAACCACCAAGGACGAGTGATGCAATTGTTGTTATAACTCTTGGGGACTTAATTTGCCAAGTCCCCAAAAGTTATAACAACACAAGGACCATGGATGCAATCAAACATAACACCTAGAGGGGCCAAAAGTGACAACTCCCATAAACCTTTTTACCTGTCACCCTTTCCTTTTCATAACCTTTTTTCCCGCCCAATTTTCCCCCCAACCATGTCACGGGTTCACTTTCTCTGTTTTATCCTGCAAACCCAATTCCCCCATGGACAAACCTCTCCCTCCCCCTCCACTACCTTTCCCAGCTGTAAGATTGCCAAGTTGGCAATCCCACAACTCCCCAAGACTTATTTCGACGGTTTTGATGATCCGAACAAGCACCAAGGCAAAATAGAAGGCCAGGATTGAGCTTAGTTTTTCCTCAGCAAACAAACACAACAAGCACACAAAGAGAAGCAGAGCTGCCTATAAAAAGAAGTGAAGATAAAAGTGAACCAGAGAGTTAGTTTTTAAGTTTGTAATTTTCCTTATTTTTAAGCATTTTTTAAGTTTTTCAAATTCAGCTTTAATTCACTTGTACTTTGTATCTTTTATCTTGTACTTTACCATTTTAAGCAATTAAATTCAACTCTTAAGTTTAATTGTTTTACCTTTCAATTTTAAGCCGTTTTCACATATTAAGCTCATCATAAGCTCATTGAAGCTTATACTTATTAATAAGCTCAATTTCAGTCAAAAACTTGTTCAAAGTCATTCACTTACAAGTTTAGTTCATTTTACATCAAACATGATCACTTGAGTCCAGTTTAATCAAGTTTGGAAGCTATTTGGAAGAATAAGCTAATTTTAGCTTATTGAGCTTTTAAGCTCAAGGTTTAGAGGCAAGGTGCCACTTAGTTGTATGCTTTTAAGCCACTCACTCAACAAGAGTGGCTTGTGACTGAGTCTACAAAAAAACCAAGGTTTCATTTCTCAAATTTCATTTTAGCTTAATTTTAGCTTAAAACATTTGCTTATTGACTTTCCATTCCTGTTCAAATCTTTGCAAACATATTAGTTTAGGCTTGTTATTTAGCTGTTTTAAGTTTTCATTAGATAAAATTTGTGTAATCTCAGTTTATCTTTTAAAACTGTCATTTAGAATTAAGAAGCTAGGAGAGAAAGTATCTAATTTTTCTAAATAAGCTGTAAGTTTTAGTGTCAAATTAGTTTTAATAGGTTAGAATAAGTAAGAGTAGATATAAGTTTTCAGCTGATTTAGTGTTAAATTAGATTTTAATGCCAATATAGTTTTGACAGTTATTATAAAGGAGTGTTTGGGTCAACTCTTAAAACGGGTCAAAATGGTTTTGTCTTTGGGTTATGGTCATTTAGTTAGTTTAAGCATAAGTTTTAAGCTTATTTAAAGCTGTTTCAAAAGTTTTTAAAGTTCAAAATTGTTTTTCAAAAGATTTCTAAACCATCTTTTTAAACTGTGACTTTTAAAAAACACCACAAGTGCTTATTTAGTTAAGCACTTGGGAGTTTGAGTTTAAGTGTCAAAAAAGTCTGTTTTTGTGTGTTATAATCAAGCTGTCAAAACCTTGTGGTCTTTTGACTTTGTTGAGTCAAAAACCACCAAGGTTTTAAGTGTCAAAATTTTAATCAAAGAAGCTTTTTCACTGTCAAAATTCAGCAGTCTAAAATGGTTTTTAAAAGTCAAAAAATTGGTGCACAAGTTGTTTAGCTAGAGTACTCAATCTGTTTTAGCTTATCTCTTTAATTTGAGCTTATTTGACAGCTTTTAAAAAGCTGTCAAATAAGCCCCTTGAGTTTAGCTTAAGTCTCCCCTGGTGCAAAGGGGTGACTTTAAGCCTTCTTTTCATAGCTTTTAAGAGTGCTTAAGCCCAATTACTTGGCTTATCTTGAGAGCTTATAAGCTATTGTATAAGCCCTCTAAGTTTCAGCTTCTAGGAAGCTTTTTAGATGGCTTAATTTTAAGCTCAAACTTGCCCTTTCACTGTTTTTAGCTTAGTTTAGTGTAGGGATTGCTTATTTTTCATTTTGACTTATCCAGCTTATTTATTAAGCAAATTGTTGCTCCTATAGCTTATTTAGGATAGAATGTTAAGATGCTAGCTTATTTCCCTCTTTCCTTGCTTATTTAGAGTCCAAAGTTAGTGCATTTTAGTTTTAAGCTTTGTTTAGCTTTCTGTCTCATTAAGCCCTTTTTGCAGCTTATTAGTTTTAGCTTTTAGGCTCTTATAGCTTATCTAGGTTAGGTTTAGATAGTCCCTTTAGCTTATTTTGTCCAAGGTTTAGCTTATTCGACCACAAGTGTCCAAGACTTAGCTTTTTCTAGCTTTAAGCCCATCATTAGCATTCTGTCACTTTTAAGCTTATTTTTAAGCTTATTTAGAGCTTTTCAGCAAAAGTTGTAGTTGACAAAGTTGTTAAGCCCCACGAGCTTAACAACTTTGCTTCACAAAGTTTTCGAAAAAAAAAGAGGGAAAGACAAGGGACCCGGGTGAGCAAGACTCGAACCCGGGACCCCTCGATACGATCCCCCTTTATAACACACACTCATACCGCTGCGCCCTTGGGACTTTTCTGTTAGAGTCCCAAGGGCCTTGGTATTTAAAGGGGTTTTGGCTTGTTAAGCTTATAAGCTGTAAACAGCTTATTCCGGGCTTAGATTATTTCTGCTTAATTATTAAGCAACTTTTTGTTTCTTATATTTTTTGTAGGATTGTTAATGAGTATAGTATTTTTTGTAAAAAATTTCAGAATTTTCGAAGTAGTTTTACTATTTTTTAAAATTTAATTTCGTTAAAAGTTTCAAAAATTCATAAAAAATACATAAATTATCAAAAAAATATTTTTCTTTTTTTGAAAATTTTTATTTTGTCATTTTGTTTGTAGTAAATTTAAAACTTTTGTTAGGCTCATTTTCAACTGTCTCACTTTTTAAAAGAACGGAGTTTCCGGGTGCGGGATTTTGTCTTGACATCGGTTTTTGGGTCATATACGACCTCCGTTTTCGGGTCTAGTCTTTTTTCATTTTCTTCGTTATTTTTGTTCCCTAGAGTAGTTAGAACCAAAAATTTCTTCGTAGGGTCAATTTGAAGATTTTAGGTTTTTCCCCTTTGTTCGGGCCCGTTTGCTCTCGTTTTCTAGCTTAATTTCATAATTTTAAGATTTTCATAAAACCTTTTAGTTTATTATGTTTAATTAGCTTTCCAACTCTCAAATCAATTCCTCTCATTCAAACGCCAATCTTGCCGACCGTTTTATCCGATCTTCCAGTCCAAGCCTCGTAGGGGATATAAACGGACCAGGAAAATTTATACTGCTCTCTGGTTTTTATTGATTCTGCTTTTAGACTAGCCTAGCTATATATATTGTATATTTTATTATATATTATATATATTTTAAGGGTGTAAGTTTGGGAACGTTTCAGGTTGAAAAAAAAAATCCATGGGTGTGAGGAATCAAACCAAAATCTTTACAACTTAAATTACATGGAGGCAGATTTATACGGATTAAAATCATACATCTTCATGCATGAATATATGATATGTACTTGTTTGGATGCTTACCTTGTATAAAGAAGTTTTAAACACTAACGCGCGTTTTCTTTTGGTAATGATACTACAAATATTAGTCACGTGACGGCATGTGAGTCAAGGGGCCCAATTAAAAGCGAGTTTAAAAGTTGAGTTAAAACGAAAAACATATAAGGTTTATAAAACCTTATGCACTATTTTTATACTTGTGCACTATTTTTATGAAATCAATTAAACTATTTATATAATGTCATTATATAAATACATGAAGGTGTTAATACAATTATTATTTATAAACGATCAATTGTTGGACAAGTATACCATTTTTACAATCACAAATACATGGACATTTATTTTACAAAGTACAAATTTATATTGTTTAATTTTATATATTAAACAAACATGTTTAGGTGGTGATGTAACTATATAGAATTATATGTTGTGTTAGTCACTCAAAGTACGTAGTACTCATACAACCTATACTTAATTAGGTTGCATTCGGATTTGCCGAGACGATTCACACTATTTGATTTAGATAATCAATTCATTCACCAGAGGTGAGTTCATAGCCCCATTTTTATATGATTACATTGATTTACAACTGTTGGGGTGAGAAACATGCATTGTTTTACATTTGGAAGCAAGTACACTTTTAAACAAATTACGAGTTTGCCTAAGTAGCTATAACCCTCTATGATCATGAATCATGAACTGTCAATTACTTAGTATAAGCGCGAGTGTTATAAATAGATCTATTTGGGATTGACATCCCGTTTCGGGTGAGTAGCGCTCACTAGGTTCGACAGATTGAACCAACAGACGTATACCATGTCGGATTCGGTGTGTTGCGGGTTGAACATCTAGACGGCCACATTGTTGGCATTAATTTGCAATACATACATGTCATAGCTTCAGTGTCACGAGCTTAGGGAATTGTAACTACATTTTTGTGATATTGTATGTGTTACAATAGTCATGCACTTTGAAATCTTACGGTCCTACTTTATACATTATTTAAACCTGTGAATTCACCAACTTTATGTTGATGTTTTAAAGAATGTTTTTCTCAGGTCAATAAGGCAAGAAACAAGGATACATTGGTGGACATCATTTGGATTCACATTGTCATAAAGATTTGAGTGCATTACATTTTGGTGTATTTGTTATGTATTAAAATCTTTACATTTGCAAGGATGAACAAATTAAGCTTCGTGCTTTTGTAAAAACAAGTTTATTAAATCCAATGTATCATTTTTAAACGACTCATATAGAGGTCATTCTCATATCATGTGCTATTGATCTATGAAGTAACGCCCCAGGCCTTTATTCTGCTGCGACCCTATTTGGGGGTGTTACATTGTTGATCTTTTTCTCTGGCGCACTCTACGTGTTTGATTTTTTGTAAGTACTCATGTAAGTTGGTATTATTAAAATAATGTCATAGCTATAGTTTCTAACATTTAGGTAGTTCTTTAGTTTTGTGTATCAAAAAAATCATGAATTTACCCAGTTTACGCTTTTTATGTTTTGATGGTTTGGTATATTGAACATGTATGATAAGGCGCTATATGGTGTTTAGATATGTGATGATAATATTTTTGTTGTGACTAAATAATCTTGTAAATATAAAGAGGTGTTTGGGATAGCTTTTATGTAGAGGGCAACAGTAACAGATGGAGAATATGCACACGGATTGGCAAGTGCTTTCAAATGCCAGCATTCCAAGTGCTTCTCCAACAGCTATTGTTGATTTGAGCATTTTTTATAATGTGCATTTAAAATGTTAAATGAAGTTCGAGAATGAAAATTCAAGTCCATTTCTAATGTGTATGCTATTGTTATAGGAACATGTTGTTCATATTAAGGCGTTGTTGTATGCATGATTCTCAAACACATGCTTTAGATAAATCATGCAACTGGTATGTATCATAAACTTCATATGTATAAGTTATCATGTATTCTAACATATATTTTAGATCATATACTTTATCTCTTCCTACTTTGTTATAATTTAATTTCACTTCATATATTCTAATTTCACTTTATACAAATAGCTGAGTATGTCATGTAACACTCCCAAATTGGGTCTCAGTGGAATAAGGGTCTGGGGCGTGTTACTTCTCAGATAAAAAACACAAGATATATATAGAACGACCAAAAATTCATTTTAAAACTGATACATTGGATTTAACAAATGTTTGATACAAATAGCCCGAAGCTTTAACTTGTTCATTGTTATTATTACAAAGATACTGGTTCACAGCACATGAGTTTCCCAAAACATAATGCAACCATATCTTTAGCATGACATCCCAAAACAAAATCACCAATGTATCCTTGGCACCTTATGCTTATTGATCTCCTGAAAAACATTGCTATAAAATGTCAACAATAATGTTGGTGAATTCATAGGTTTGATAAATCATATATTGTAGGACCACAAGATTTCCCAAGTGTATGATAATGCAACAGATGCAGACATCATATAAATGTAATTACGTTGCCCTGAAGCTCATTGACACTGAAAGCCGACATAGATGAATACCGAAATAAATGGCATACATTTGCCCGGATAGATGTTCTAACCCGCAACATCCTATTTCGACATGGTATACATTCATTTTCCCAGTGATAAAAACCCCGAACGGGGATGTCAATCCCAATAAATCTATTCATAACATTCGCGCTCACAATCCAGTAACTGACAGTTCATGATAATGGGCTCAAACTAAAGGGGGGGGGGGGGGTTATCCTACTTAGGCAACACGTAATCAGAAAGTAAAACTTAACCACTGTTGTCCAATTGTAAAACAATTCTGTTTCTCACCCAAAACATATAAAACAATCATGTAAAACAGTGGGTCCTATGAACATCACCATGAGTGAGCGTATGTCAATATATCACAGTTAATGCGTCACGTAAATCGTCAATGCAACCATTTAATTTAAGTCGCGTATAAGTACTAAGCATGATGATTAACATCTACCATATACAAGTCTACATAGCTACATCACCATCTAATTGTTTTGGTAAAATTGTGTTTAATAAGTAAAAACGTTTATAATTACCGTTTTAGTAAAACTGGCATAACTTTCGCGTTTTAAGCCCGATTTTGACGTTTCTTATGCCCACGCTTTCGTATTAGGACGAGTTATCATAATTTGACATTTTCATAATTTGGACCTACTGGTGAACAGTAACTTTTACTGTTCACACCAGACCCTAAATGTATTTATATAGTTTTTGTTATCGTAAAACCCGTAAATGTCGTATTTTCTTCGTTATAGCTCCGTTTTTAACGATTCTTTCGAGCACGTTCTCGTAGTTGAAAGTTCTATTGATTTATGAGGTTTACAAAAATAAAAGTTTCTGTCATGAATAGTAACTTTTATAAAAATAGTTTTATAAAAGTATTTATTGTCGTAAATTCGCGTAATTCATAACTTCTTCGTTATTAATTGAAAAATTACGATTCTTATCATTTTAGAATCCTAAAAATGTGTACAATCTGTGAAAAATACTAAACTTTCTGTTTTAGAAGTATTTTATAACTTGCTTTTATAAAGTTTATTTTATAAAACCGGTATTAACGTAAATCGTATTTTTATCGTATCTTTTTCGTTATTAATCCGTTTTTCGCGTTCTTTACATATTTGGAATCGTCGTGAAGTGTACTATCTTTATAGTTCATAATATGGCTGTCATAGGACACGAACCAAAACAGCCCCTAAATGTCTTTTTGAGTTTATTTGTATAACTTTGTTTTTATAACTTACTTTCTATACTTTTCAACTTAATAATTACCACAAGCCTTTTATAATTACATATGTCATATGTCTTACATATATTAAAGTCCATTAGTTCATATCTTGTCCAAATATCCAAGTTAACAAGTCCATAATGATACTTTTAATCACAACTTTCTTAAGTAATCCTTAAAACCCTAATTTGTACATATACATGTTTACACTTAACCAACATGTTACAACACTTATAATCCCATTATATTATGATATTACCGACCTAATATCATATGAAAAAGTGTTAAAAATCATAACCACAAGTAAAAATCCCTTTTACATGTTCAAAAGTCCTAAATGGTGATTTTTCTATATAGACCATCATATACATATAAAATCATGAAAATGAAAAGATAAAGGTTTTAGGTAACCTTAGTGATGAATGATGATGATGAGAAATATGTGCTAAACCCTTGTTTTGACATTAAACCTAAGCTAGCAAGCTATGAAAACCCTAATTCAATATGAAACCCTAATCTTGATTTCTTGCTTCAACACTTGTAAATGATTAACCAAGGCTTGCGAACACCTTAGTATATCTTAGGAAGGATGTGTAATGGCTTGTATAGGTTGAAGAAAAATTTGTATGGATTATTAAATAAGGGGTGTTTGAGCCGTGGCTTATAAAAGAGCAAAGAGGGGAGAGTTTGATCTTTTTCACTAAGTGTTTTGTTATCTATGTGTTTACTTGCAATGCATACTAGTATATATGAGTTGGCTAGTAAAAAAGAATGCAATTGTGGTCAAGGAAACATAGATTATGGTCCTAAGGAGAGTTGTGGTCTTGGTCTCTAGTCAAAGGTATATGGTATGGCTATGTTTAATAACTAGTTGATGTACAAGACCAAGTGGGGAAGAAAATGTGTGCTTCTTGTCTTAATGTTGTTGTTTAGCCATGGGTTAGGAGGGGGAGGGACTAGTCAAGGAGACACCATGAGGGTTTTTAGGAAGTCTTGGTCTTGGTCTTTGGTCAAAGAAACAAGAAAAGCTAGGTTTAATGGTGTAGATGTTGTACAAAACCAAGTTGCAAGATTTTTTTCATATTTCTTTGTATCCAAATTTGACAACTAAATCCGGCCATTAAAGGATATATATGAAGTTTTTTTGTAAATTTTTATTTATCTGGGTATAATATGTAGGTATTTTGTTGAAGCGTAGAAAAAGTTTTGGTGTTTCCCCGGGAAATGCCTAAACGTATTTTACTCGCGAAACGAAAATCAATTTTACGCAACCAATAAAAATAAAATGAATAAAGTTAATAATTATCATCAAAATAATTACTTAACTCTTGCTTGATGTAAACATTAAATTGTTTGATGCCCGTTTACATTGAACGCTAATTTTTAGCTTACGCGATTTAGCTTAACGTTTACGATTTAAAAGCAAACGCGTACAATACTAAAAGTACATAGTGAATTTATTGACGACGTCAATGACCCTAAAACACGGGGTGTTATAGTCTTCCCCCGTTAAGTGAGCCTTGTCCTCAAGGCTTAAGACGCGGCACTTGACGACGGTGCGGTCTTTGTGAACAGATGTGGGTATTTCTTCCGAAATTGATCCTCGCGTTCCCACGTAAACTCAGGACCTCGCTTGGAGTTCCATTCTCTTGGAGTTCCATCAAACCTTGACTAATGGGATGTGGCTTCGCTTCAACCGTTTAACTTCACGGTCCATGATCTCAACGGGTTCCTCAACAAACTGAAGCTTGTCATCAAAATGAAGTCCATCCAACAGAACGGCTAACGGTTCGTCGGCATAGCACTTTTTCAAGTTGGATACATGAAATGTATTGTGAACCCTGCTTAGCTCTTCTGGAAGCTCAAGCTTGTAAGCAACCTCTCCAACCTTTTCTAATACCTTGAAAGGTCCAACATACCTAGGGTTCAACTTCCCCCGTTTGCAAAACGTACGACCCCTTTCCAAGGTGAAACTTTAAGCATAACTTTATCCCCGACTTGGAATTCCATCGGTTTACGCTTCAGATCGGCGTAACTCTTTTGTCGATCACGAGCGGCTTGCATCCTTTGCTTGATTTGGACGATTTTCTCAGTCGTCTCTTGAATTAGTTCTGGACCGAGGATTTGAGCTTCTCCAACTTCGGTCCAACAAACAGGTGAACGACACTTTCGACCATAAAGTGCTTCAAATGGTGCGGCCTTGATGCTAGCGTGATAGCTATTGTTATAAGAGAACTCGACTAATGGCAAATGGTTAACCCAACCCTTTCCAAAGTCGATCGCACAAGCACGTAGCATATCCTCGAGAGTTTGAATAGTCCTCTCGCTTTGTCCATCCGTTTGTGGATGATACGCAGTACTCATATCCAAGTTAGTACCTAAAGCATTCTGAAGTGACTTCCAGAAATTTGATGCGAACCTCGGGTCGCGATCACAAATGATTGAGACAGGTATTCCATGTCTCGTGACAACCTCCTTTAGGTACATTCTTGCAAGTTTATCCAAAGGATCAGTCTCTCTCATTGGTACGAAGATTGCAGACTTAGTGAGTCGGTCAACGATCACCCAAATAGTGTCGTAGCCTTGCGACGACTTAGGAAGCTTCGTGACAAAATCCATAGTGATGTTGTCCCACTTCCATTCAGGTATCTTGGGTTGTACCAACAATCCTGATGGTCTTTGATGTTCGGCCTTGACCTTAGCACAGGTCAAACACTTGCTAACATAGGTGGCGATGTCGGCTTTCATATTGGGCCACCAATATAGCTTCTTTATATCTTGGTACATCTTGTCGGAACCCAGATGAATAGAGTATTTTGACTTGTGGGACTCGTGCATAATCACAGTCCTCAAGTCGCCATAACATGGTAACCAACTCCTGCCATTGAAGCATAGAGTTCCATCCGCACGCGGTTCCAACTTTTCCTTTCTAACTTTCTCTGGATCCTTAGCATTTTCAAGCAACATGCCTCCAACATCTTTGTTCTTGATGTTCTCTGGTTTTCGTGCTTCAGTCTGAGCATTCAAGATTTGTTTGGGAAGATCCAAGCCAATAGTCATGACTAAGGCTCGAACTCTTAATGGTTGATCTCTCTCCTTCCTGCTTAGAGCATCAGCAACAACGTTTGCCTTTCCCGGGTGATAACGAATCTTACAATCGTAATCACTGAGCAACTCCAACCAACAACGTTGCCTCATGTTCAACTCTTTCTGATTAAGAATGTATTGTAGACTCTTATGATCAGTGAACACCGTGCCTCTTATGATCAGCGAACACCATGCTACGTGGTCCATACAGGTAGTGCCTCCAACTTGGGAAAGCTAGAACACTACTGCTCCAGTTCACATCATGAGTCGTATAGTTTGTTGGGAATTATAGGATTTGATGAGACAAAAGAAAAAAAGAAGAAACAAGAGGGGGACTAATATGACTTATTGAATTCTACAAATAGATGAGGATTCTACTAAGATATGCTAAAGATAGAAACTCTCAAGATCAAGATTATTGTTGAAGATAATGATTAGTTCAAACATTAATGTTGAAGATTTAAAGATGACTAATTTATTAGTTTCCTAATTCAAACAGAAGATAAAGTTATGCTGATTAGTTCAAACAGAAGACTGAAGAGAATTGTAAATTGACTGAAAGTTAATAGCTGATTAGTTTAATAAAAGAAGACTGAAGTTAATGCTAATTGACAAGTTTCCTAATTCAAATAGATTTCCTTCGTAAGTCTTATGGACTCTATTATATAAAGAGATCCATCAACATAGTTTTAGGTGTGCACAGAAAAACGTGTGTGTGTAAACACGTAAAGATGTAGACGTCTAGTGAAGAAGTGTGTAGCCCCAAGGATCTTTGATCCCTGTTAGATTGTAATCATTCTAGAGTTGATCGTCTAGAATTGGGGCTGTGTTGACACATAAAAGATTATCCTTGTGATAAACATTGATTTTGTTCTTTAGTAATTTCAGTTGTGCAAATATTTAATCTGTGTTATCATGATCCTAGATGAGAACTAATCATTCTTGAGTTATAAACAATCTAAGGGGTCATAAAGATCTCCACAATTGGTATCAAAGCCTCGTGGCTCTTGATCTAGGATTTATAAGGTTTTGCAGAAAAGTTGAAGATGGTGTTGAAGGTTGCAAGGTCACTAGTTTCCTTTAATGGTTCTGTTGTCTAAAGAAACAAGTGGATCGTGGAAGAGCTGTGTTGCAACTAAAGATTATCGGAGACAAACAAATTTTTGTTCTCGGTGGTCAAGTAATTCTCGAACACAACAGGTTAGTTACTACTGCTAGGTTTGTTACTAGTAGTTACTACTGCTCGTGCATAAAAGATACTACTGTTAGTTTTGTTCGAAGTTGGATGACATACATGGTTTGAATCTCGGATAGAAAAGAATGTTTGGTTAAATGTCTAGTTTTGGGATTAATTACAAGAATTAGTTACGGAGTTTATTTGGTATCACTTATTTGAGATTGAAATAGGTTTCACGATAGGTGTCTAGTTTTTATATCTTGAAATCGGGTTGGGTGGTGTTCATTATTTCAATGATAACTTGATTGAACGAATACGGATTATGATGGGACATGGTTTATCTAGTTTCCAGCGGTCCAAGGGGTGGTTGGTTGTGGGACCTGGTAAACTATCACTTAAAGGAGTTACGTTGTAGTGCTCAGTGTCACACGAAGATGTCGATGTGGATAAATTCAAGAGGTGATGTGTTTTTAGAGATTTGATCAGCACAAATTCTCTACACCGTTTTTCAATCTACAACAGTGCAAGCTTAAGTAACAAATTTGGGGGATTTTACTTTAGTTTCAAGTTTGGTATATCAAGTGTACTTCATTAATAATCATTACAAAAAGGCCTACAGAATTTAAGATTCAAGAGATGGTTAACATATTGGTTTCAGGGGAAGCTTAATTGACAAAATGTTTAACCATCAGGATATGTTCATGCACCACTTGAGAGGAAGGTTTTCATTACTATTGCTAGTCATTATTACTACTGCTAGTTTAAGTTTCTATTGCTTAAATTCATTTTTCTTATTGTGCGTCATGGAGGGTAATTTAAATCATTGAAAGGCTGGATTGGTAGTGTGATATATGGTTTACAGTTGTAAAGATCCAAGTTGCATATCTTCACAAGACCCCTATTGGTTATGGACAAAAAATGGGGAAGAGATTATTAGAGTGAATTGCTTTATTCTGTGTGGTGGCATTGGCAAGGTTACAAGGAAATTGAATTAAGGGGAAGTTTGGTTTCATTCAGAGGAGTTCCTTGATCTACAAACTTCAGGGGGAAGCTTATGATTTATCAGGTTTATGATGAAGTTCGGGAATGAAAATGTTTGTTTTGTCATACATCAAAATAGGGAAGATTGTTGAGATTTACAGATTTTATGAGACAAAAGAAACAAAAGAATGAAACAAGAAAGACTAATTTGACATTATTGGAATTTACAAAAGATGAGGATTCTAAAAAGATAGTAAAGAAGAAACAAGATCAAGATTAATGTTGAAGATAAAGATTAGTCAAACATTAATGTTGAAGATTAATGCTGATTTATTAGTTTCCTAATTCAAACAGAAGACTGAAGTTAATGCTGATTAGTCAAACAGAAGACTGAAGTTAATGCTAATTGACTGAAGTTAATGCTGATTAGTCAAACAGAAGACTGAAGTTAATGCTAATTGACAAGTTTCCTAATTCAAATAGATTTCCTTTGTAAGTCTTATGGACTCTATTATATAAAGAGATCCATAGACATTGTTTTAAGTGTGTGCATAGAAAAACGTGTGTGTGTGTAAACACGTAGAGATGTAGACGTCTAGTGAAGAAGTGTGTAGCCCCAAGGCTTGTATCCTGTTAGATTGTAACGTCTAGAGGTGATCGTTCAGAATTGAGGTTGTGTTGAATAAAAGAAAACCTTGTGATAACATTGATTTGTTCTTTATTAATTCCGTTGTGCAAATATTTAATTTGTGTTATCATGATCCTAGATGAGAACTAATCATTCTCGAGTTATAAACGATCTAAGGAGTTTTAACAAACTCCACATAGTTCTTCTCATGAATCTTCAGTTGGCGTGATGCATAAGCAATCACCTTTTCTCTTTGCATTAACACAGCGCCCAAACCCTTCTTTGAAGCATCGCAGTATGCGATAAAATCTTCGCTTCCTTCAGGTAAGGCCAGGATTGGTGCACTGCACAACTTCTGCTTCAACAGTTGAAAAGCTGCTTCTTGTTTATCACCCCACTCAAACTTGACCTTCTTCTGGGTGAGCTTGGTCATTGGTTTGGCGATCTTCGAAAACCCTTCAATGAATCTTCGATAATACCCAGCAAGACCTAAAAATTGACGAATCTCCGTTGGCGACTTAGGAGATGCCCAATCTTTAATGGATTCGATCTTGGCAGGGTCTACGTGAATACCCTGGCTGTCAATCACGTGACCGAGGAATTGTACTTTAGGAATCCAAAATTCACACTTGGAAAACTTGGCATACAACTCCTCTTTCTTAACATCTCTAGATTTAATTAAGGTGCTATTTCGTGCTCTTGTTTGTTCTTAGGAATATATTAGAATTTCGCAATTAAAAACATTACGAATTTATCCAAATATGGTTTGCACACCCGATTCATAAGGTCCATGAATACGGCAGGTGCGTTTGTCAAACCAAATGGCATAACTTGAAATTCATAATGGCCGTAAGAGTCTGAAGCGGTTTTTGGAATGTATTCTTCTCGAACCCTCAGTTGGTGATAACCCGACCTTAGGTCGATCTTCGAGTAGACACTCGACCCTTGAAGCTGATCAAATAAATCATCAATTCTTGGGAGCGGATAACGGTTCTTCACCGTTAGCTTGTTCAATTCCCGATAATCAATGCACATCCGGAATGATCCATCTTTCTTCTTGACAAACAAGACCGGAGCTCCCTAGGGTGAGGAACTAGGTCTTATAAAGCCTTTGTCAGATAGTTCTTTTAGTTGCTCTGACAACTCTTTCATTTCAGAAGGTGCCAATCGATAAGGCGCCCGAGTCCGGTGGATCACCAGGTATCAAATAGATTTGAAATTCCACTTGTCGAGTCGGAGGAAGAAGGCAGTCCTCAGGAAATAATTCAGGAAAATCTCTGAACTATGGGTACATTCCTCAAGTCGTTCTTTCGACTGTCTTCAACCTCATTTGTATGGAATGTGCCAAAACGACTGGACATCCTTTTAACTTTATTCATGTATTTTGGAGACGAGTTAATGTGAAGACGAGCTCGTGTCCCTGGTTGCTTCAGTCACCTAAACAATTATTGTTCAGTTCCTAGGGGATTACGAAGATGATCTTCTCGGCACACACAATGATTGCTTGGTACTTTGCCAACCAATCCATCCCAATTATAGCATCGAAACTTCCAAGTTCTACGGGCATTAAATTTTTGTTGAATGGGTGGTTCAGGAGATTTAATATGCAACCCCTAAGGATTGTGTTTAACCCAATTATCCTCCCGTCAGCTAGTTTGACATCATAATAGTGATCTAAGGTAGATGGCTTGATATCCATTTAGGAATTAAATGTAGTAGACACAAAAATCCTATCAGCACCAGTATCAAATAATATAGAAGCATAGCTGTTGTTGAGAAGGAATGTACCCGTCATGATATTGGAATCTGGGTTTGTCCCTGCACGTCCCACCACATACACTTTGGTTGGAGCCCTGTCATTACCAACTTGATTTCCACGGTTTTTGTTGTTCTTCATCTTTGGGCATTCCCTCTTGTAGTGTCCTTGAACTCCACACTCGAAGCAAGTAGGTTTCTGGCCTAACCCAGTGCCCCTCTGATTGTTAGCATTGTTGGCATTTCCCGCACTTCTACAGTCACGAGCAAAATGGCCAAATTTGTTGCATTTGTGGCATTTTGGAGCACACGGACCATCGTGGTGATAATTGCATTTTGAGCATAGGGGTTTGGATCCCCCATATTGTTTCTTATCACCAGATCCTGCAGTATAAGCCCTGCCAGTGTTCTGCCTCTTGTTCTGTTATTGTTGGTTTTGATTATTTCGGGAAGTGTTTTCAAACTTCCTTTTGTTCTCAGCCTGTCTTTCAGCAATGGTGCTGACTTTCTTATCCATTAATTCAGTGGCCATTTCAACAGCCTCTTGCATGGTTTTCGGCTTTGATGCTACAATGTTTCCATGGATCATGTCGGGTAATCCGCCGACGTACTTTTCAATCTTGTCAGACTCCTCTGGAAACATTCTAACACACAGTAGTGCTAGTTCTTAGAAGCGTTGGTTGTACCCTATCACATTAGTACCCTTCACTTTCAAATTCCACAATTCCGCCTCGAGCTTTTTCATCTCGTTCCTTGGACAGTACTTGTCAGTCATCTTCTTTCTCAGATCGGCCTAAGTCATTGCATATGCAGCATCATGACTGACAGTCATAGCATGGGAATTCCACCATGTTAGAGCACCTGCTAGAAGAGTACAAGTGGAAAACTTAACCTGATTTTCCACAGGGCAGTTGCTTATGCGGAAAACAGTCTCCATCCTTTC
>BQNB010020682.1:17500-65187 GCA_026074375.1 Tanacetum coccineum | reverse complement strand
TCGCAAGTGAGTCAACTCACTTATCTCCATACTCCCCTATTTTTGTACTAACAAGTTGGCGTCATCCGAGGGACCGAACACAACTGCGTCCCTAAAAACTCATCTCAAAAATGAGCAAATCGACAGAACGCGCCCAAACGCCAGCCAATTCCGTCGTCCGGAACACGGCAAGCAAAGGGAGTAAACAAGCAACTGAAGGTCACCCAGGGTTCTTACCAGAAGATAGACTCTGAGAGATCTGTGAAAAGCATTACAACCAAATCTTACCCATCATGGCAGAGAAGGTTCATCAAGAAGAACTTCAAGCGGTACAGACACGCCTGACCTATGGTGAAAGTTCACGGCAAAAAGCACAGACGAAAGAAAAAACCCAGCTTTCTGAATCAGAGTCGTGCGACAAAAAAAAGAAGAACCAAGAAAAGGCGAAGTCCAAGCCCGGGCACCATGTCCAGAAGCACTCGTCGTGGTCGAAGCCCGAGCGTCTTTTCCAGACTAAGGCAAGAGGAATCAAGTTTCACCCGCAAAGGAAGCCCTGTTAGCACCACGGTGTTCACTAGGCTAGGCGCCAGAGATAGGAACGTCTTCACAAGGCTGAGAGAGAAGAAGAGGGACATACATTCACGGTTAGGGCCTAAAATCGCATCACGACATAAGCACACAAGTGACAGAAGACGTGCCAGCTCAAGAAGGTCAGCCGAAGATCCAAACCATAGAAGGAAGAAGGTAAGAAACCTCGTTCGGAGCTATGTTCCGTGTTCTAGAGAAAGACAGAGGGAAATCAAAGAAGAATGGGACGCGGCCGACCGAGCAAACCGCATACAGCCCACCCGAACCGAAAAAAGATATCTCTCCGAAAGGGAGGAAGACAAAGGAGGGCGCTGGAAGTCCAAACCAGAAAAGCAAAGACCTATCTCAACCCTGGTTATGTGAAGAAATTAACCCGTTTACGGCACGGATCCGCAACTTCGAAGTCCCAAAAAGGACCTGCATGCCAACTAATGTCAAAACGTATGATGAGACGGGAGACCCGGAAGATCACCTCAAAATCTTCCAGATAGCGGCAAAGATAGAGCCATGGGTCATTCCCACGTGGTGCCACATGTTCAACTCCACACTGATCGGCTCAGCCAGAGTTTGGTTTGACAAACTTCCTCCATAATCCATAGACAGCTATGAGGTGCTACGAAAGACATTCCTTGGAAACTTCTCACAACAAAATAAATGCATCAAGGACTCCGTAGAGATTCACCATATCAAACAAAAGGAAGGCGAGTCAACGGAAGCTTTCATGGAGAGATTCAAAGCAGAAAGCATGCACGTCAGTGGAGCACCGGAATGCATGAGACGATCTGGATTTATGCATGGCATCACTAATCCTGACTTGATCAAGAGATTGAATGACAACATCCCCAAATTCGTGGACGAGATGATGAGCGTAACGACAACTTTTTTTCGAGTGGTCGTCGTAAATCAGTCGAGAAAGAAGGCCCCGCCAGCATGGAAACACCATGAAACAAGTCATAAGCCAAACTCTGACAAGAGGCTAGATTTTAAAAATCGACACAAGTCGAGCAGAAGGCAGGATAGATTCACACATCTCATCAAAACCCCAAAGGAAATTCTGGCAATGGAAACGGTGAAATTTAAAGCACCGCCACCAATGTCCGGACCCGTAGAGGGTCAGAACAAAAACAAGTTCTGCGAGTTTCACGGAGACAAAGGTCATAGTAAGGATGAATGTATCCACTTAAGAAAACAGATAAAGGAGGCAGTAAAGTCAGGACAGCTATCGCACCTAATTAAAGAGCGAAAGCAAGGAAGTAACAAAGGAGAGCACGCAAAAGCCACAAGGAAGGGGGAGACCTCAGGCAAAGAAAAGGCTACAGCAATTTTCATGGTCCAACCCTGGCAGCGAATAACAAGACAAAAAGTCACTCAAAGCTTCTTCGTTGATCAAGAGATCTCATTCCCACCACTCGCAAGCAGCGATAGACAAGAGAGCCCACTGGTAATTGAAGCAGAAGTTGAAGGCCGCCTCATCCACCGCATGTATGTGGATGGAGGGTCCGCCTAAGAAGTATTATATGAACATTGCTTCAACAGACTCCGCCCGGAAGTCAAAATCCAAATGACTCTAGCCACTACCCCACTTTTAGGGTTTAGCGGGAAGATATCTTGGCCGTTAGGACAAATGTCATTGATGGTATCCTTAGGAGACGCGGAATACTCCACTATTGCCTTGATGAAATTTATGGTTGTCCGGTCCCCATCACCGTATAACGGTATCATTGATCGGCCAAGCCTTAGGAAAATCCAAGAAGTTCCATCTACAGTTTACGGTTTGCTCATGTTCCCAGTAAAAGAAGGAATAGTCACACTTCACAGCAGCACCATAATACCAGCAGAATGCATAATGGTAGCGAAAGCTCTGAATGAACCTCCCCGAACGAGCCAGTAGCAGCAGAAAGGATAAAAGTGGCAATCCATCCTAAATATCCGAACAAACCGTCACAATAGGAAGGAGCCTATCAGAGAAAGGAAAGATGGAACTCTGTGACCTGCTCAGAAATAAATTAGACATATTTTCCTGGAAACTAGCAGACATGACAGGTGTTCTAAGGTCTATAGCGGAATGATTGGTGAAATTTACACTGTATATATAATATATTAAAATATAAAATATATATTAGTCTAAAAAAACAACAAGATCAATGATACCGAGAAGTAGTATAGAGTGTTCCCGGGTCGTTTATCCCCAACGAGGCTGGAATGGAAAATCGATACAATCGAAGATTCGAGTTTGAAGGAGAGAATTGAATTGAAAGAGTGGAAAAGTCAAATTAAACAATAACAAACAAAAACGTTTAAGAAAAACCTAAAAATTACGAAATTAAGCTGAAAAACGGAAGCACGAATCCCGAACAAAGGGGGAAAAACCTAAAATCTTTAAAAATAACCCTACCAAGAAATTTTCCTCAAAACTACTCGAGGAACAATAACGAAGAATGAAAAAGACTAGACCGAAAACGGAGTGTCGTATTGACCCAAAAACAGATCAAGACACAAATCCCGCACCCGGACCCCGTTCTTATAGAAAAGGGAAAGTTGTAAAAATGACCCTTAGAGACAAAACTTTGTATTTTTCCTACAAACTATATGACAAAAGAAAATTTTCTAAAAAAGCAAAATATTTTTTTGATAATTTTTGTATTTTTTATGAATTAATTAAACTTTTAACGAAATTAAATTATAAAAAATATTAAATGACTACGAAAAATTCTGAAAAATTTACACAAAATACTAGATACTTTAATGGTCCTACGAAAAATAAGAAACAAAGAAATAGCTTATTAATAAGCTCGAAATAAGCTGTTTTCAGCTTATGAGCTTATAAGCCTAAAAAGACTATAAATACACAAGCCCTTGGGACTATAACGAAAAAGTCCCAAGGGCGCAGTGGTAAGGTGTGTGTAAAAGGGGGTTTGTATCGAGAGGTCACGGGTTCGAGTCTTGCTCACCCGGACCTCTTGTCTTTCCCCCTTTTTTTATTTTTCCTAAAAGTCTAGGGTAGAAATTGTAAAAGAGGAAAGTAAAGGGTAGGCGGGCAAACTATTATGAATTTACACTACAATGAAAACGGGTACCCCTGAACTAATGAGAAAATACCATTTAAACCCTACGATCTAGCTTATTTTTGGCTTATTGAAAAAGTGAGATTTAGCAAAAACTTAAAACTACAAAGTTGTTAAAGAGCTTATTCTAAACAACATTAACAAAGACACTTTTGACTTTTGTCCACAGAATAAGCTAAAAATCTAGCTTTTTGCTACTGTTCACAGAAACTAAGCTTGAAACAACTTATCTAGTTTATAGCTTATTTCAAGCTTATTTCTTGAAGAAAATGAAAAACAAAAGAAGCTATTTAGAGATTAAGATGTGAACTAAAGGTATCTAAACAAAAATTAACTAAGTATTAACAAATTTAGCAAGAAAATTGAAATGAAAAAGTGCTAGTTTTTCTTAAAACTGTTATAAGCTTTTCTTAATAAGCTAAAATTGCTTATTTCTTATCCTAAAAAGCTGAAACTTTAGAAATAAGCTATGCTATGGATATTAAGCTAATCTAGATAAAAGGATTTTAACTTTTACAACTAGAAATGAGAATCACAAGAAATTAAGCTACAAATCTAAAAAGCTGCTATACTACTTTTGTAGGGAAAAATAAGCTAATTTAAAAGCTGAATATTGAAAACTAAATGATGAAAAGTTATAAGCTAATGGAATTCTAGAAATATGCTTCTCATATACTCATTAACCACTTGTATCTAAACCTATTTTCTCCTGAAGTGGTCACTAAAATGCTTAGAAGCTCTTAAATCTAAGAACTCTAAACTCTTAAACTCTTAAAAACTCCCGTGGTGCTAAGTAGGAGAATCTAAGCCCTAAACTTTGTAATCCTCTATATTAACTTCTAAGAACTTTTAAGAATTCAATAACATGACCTAACTCAAAATAGGCTTGTACCAAACACTACTTTATAGTGACTGTCAAAACTAAAGTAAACTTGAAAACTGATTTAAAACTAAAATAGCTAATTCCTTTTATCTACTTTCACTAAGATTAACCTACTTAAGCTAAGTGAGCTCTAAAAATCCTAGCTTATTAATAGGAAATAAGCACTTTCTCTACTAGCTTATTCTACTTACTTTGACAGAATTTTAAAAATGAAACCTAACTTGATTTCAAACATAAAACAGAATAAAACTAATACATCTATAAACTAATTAAGAAAAATGAAACAAGATTAAACATGAGATTTCAAAAGAATAAGCAATTTGAATTAAGCTATGAATGCTAAAAAAAATGACTTTGAACCTGTGAATGTAGACTCTGAACCTAGCCACTCTATCTGAGTGAGTGGCTTACAAATGTAATCCTAATGGCTTCCTAGCCTCTAAACCAAAGAGCCATAAGCTCAATAAGCTGTTCTTAGCTTATTTACTTCTTGAACCTCCAAAGTGAATAAAAGGAACTCAAGTTATCATACTTTGATGTAAGTTGTAGGAAATGACTAAATGAATCACTAAAACAGAATTTTAACTAAATTTGAGCTTAAGAACAAGAATAAGCTCAAAAGAGCTTATTGAAGTAAAACATCTTAAAATGGAAATCAAAGTACGAAGAAACTTGAAAACTGAATGTTATTGCTCAAAATGATTACGAACAAGCTGAATTAACAAAAGTACAAGTGATGAAAGCTGAATTTTAAAAACTAAAAGAAAATGCTTGAAAAATAAGAAAAATACAAACTGAAAAACATCTTTGCCAATCACATGATAAGTCTTGTATGGGGTGGACGTTAGGACATGCAGAAGAAGATGCTACTTCCTTGCTTTTCCTCGCATGAATGTGGTGTATGTGCTTACTACTCCTATTCTTGAAGATGGCGAGAATGCTACCATGGAACAGATCAGAAGAAGGGACAAGTGGGAGAATGACGACTATGTTTGCAGAGGTTTAATACTCAATGGTATGTCTGATCCCTTATTTGATGTTTATCAGAATGTTAAATCTTCTAAAGAACTATGGGATTCCTTGAAGGCCAAATATATGGCTGAGGATGCATCAAGTAAGAAGTTCCTTGTAATTAATTTCACAAATTACAAAATGACAGATTCAAGACATGTTATGGAATAATACAATGAACTTTTTAGTATACTTGAAATGTTTACACAACACAAAATGAACATATGGTGAGGCACATTCAAGCTTTATTTTTTTTGTCACCCATTGACAAACTTTCCTTTTCTTGGAAAGATTTCAAGCATACCTCTGTTATAAGGAGAATTAACTCTTATTGAGTTAGGCAGTCATCTATGCATTGCGGGGTCCTTCAGGGTGCAGGATAGTGACAAGCCAAAGGGCAACAATGTTGTTGGTCTTTCAGTGTCAAATCGCCGGTCGGAGCTTATATCCAACTCCTTCGGGTATCAATGACAAACTAAGTGGTAATCGTAATCAGTAGCGAGATCAAAGCTGTTACTGGATGTTGGAAGTGTGTGCGAAACATGAACTACTTGAAAAAACGGATGCAAAGGTGGATAATTTGGCAACAAAGCAAATGGTTCAGTGAATGGTTCTTTCAACTCACTGAAAGGTCATAATATGATTAATAAGTCTTTTTAGGTTTATTATGTTACATATGTATATGAGGCATACTTTGTGCAGGATGATGATTTTGCGTGGTGGGTTGACTCTGGAACAACTATTCATGTATGTAAAGATAGATGTTGGTTCAAGACTTGTGAGTCGATGAATGATGGTTCTATTCTTTACATGGGAAATGAGTCAACAGCCTTGGTGCATGGACATGGTTGTGTAGATCTTAGATTTAGTTCAGGAAAGATTGTTTCTTTCTTTGATGTTTTGAATGTTCCTAATATTTGGAAGAATTTGATTTCAAGTAGTATTTTAAATAATTGTCGTTATACACAAGTGATTGAATCTAATAAATTTGTTTTATCCAAACATGGTCGCGTATTTTTAGGTTGTGGTTATTTGAGCTATCAAAATATGTCGGGCTAATTTTGTAATATTAATATTGGTTCCTAACTTCATCTCAACTTTAAGCAGAATGATACTTCAATAAACAAGGCCATGTCCATTATAAGAGGATGCAAGATATGTCTAAGGATGGGTTAATTCCAGCTTTTGACATGGACACTGAAAAGTGTAAGACTTGCATGCTGAACAAAATTACTAAGAAACCAATTTAAGATGTAAAGCGTAAAAGTAAAGATTTGAAGCTGATCCATAATGATCTATGTGATTTGCATGCTACTCCCTCATTAGGGAATAAAAAAACTTTGTGACATTTATTGACGATGCTTCTAGGTTTTGTTATGTTTATTTAAGATTTACATCAAAGGATGAAGCATTAATAAATTCAAAGGGTTATTCAAATAAACTAAGTGTGAATTAAATACAAGGGTCATTAATCAAGAGATTCACAAGACTGATAGGGGTGGTGAGTAATGAATACTTTGTATTTTAGCGCGGTTGGCTATTATCCATGAAACGAATGCTCTCTTTTACATACATCTCAAAAATGGGTATCTCTAAAAGGAAGAACCGGGTGCTGAGGGAAATGGTTAATTCCATGTTGTCATACTCTGGACTGAGTCAAGGGTTCTAGGTTGAAGCTATGTTAACAGCTGACTAGTTATTAAAGGGTCTAATAAAAGGACACTGATTAACCTTTATGAACTCTTGACTTACAAAAAACAAACCTGAACTACTCAAGTTTCTAGGTTGTTAGGGCTGTTGTAAAGTACTCACCTTATCTAAAGTTGTAATACCTTTAGGTGAAAGTGGCATTGAATGCATCTTTGTTGGATATTAGCTGTGCCTTTCCAGTTGTAGTTCTATGCTTACTGAACAAACATGAATCAGTTTCAAGTTATCCCTGATATTGAACAAGGGATGCTATCTTTGATGAGAATAGATTTTCTTCAGTCCCTAGACCAAGTCAGAGGTCCCTGATAAATGGAACTGAAGACATTGGTGCTTCAGTGGTCTCTAAAGAGGTCACTAAAGAGGTGGTGGTTAAACTATACCTGAATCCTGAGACTAGAAAAAGCAAATAAGGATATGACTCCAAGATACTTTGGACATGAATTTCAATTATATCTAATTGAAGGAACAAGGGATGAGGTCTCTGACCAACACTCATATTGCTTTAATGTTGAGGATGACCTCAAGATATTTGATGATGCAATGAAGTCCTAGGATGTTGCTTTTTGGAAAGAAGTAATTAATGATGAGATGGATTTCATCAAGGGCAACAACACTTTTGGTTAGTGATCTTATCCTATGTTGACATAACCTCTGGAGTTGCATACTTAGATCATTACAATTAGGAAACTGTAGGTAGATGGTATCTATTGAAAAGATCTAGGTAGATCTAGTCATTCAGGGCTTTAGACAAAATCTATGGATAGACTATTTTGATACGTATGATCTAGTGACAGTTATCGGCACCATAGATTGCTGACTGTCCCGTTTAGACTCTATTCTAAAATTGATTATTCATCACATTGGATGCGCTCCTAAGACAAGCTTTCTTGTATGATAAATTGGATGTGGAGGTTTATATCGAACCACCTTAAGCGCATTCATCATGCTTGGATAGAATAAAACTGGGTGTCGTTATTGATTATCTCCTTATATGGACTGAAGCAGGCACCAAGCAATGGAATCAATAGTTTTGTGAAGTGGTTTTGTCCTATGGTTATTTACACTTAACAGTTGACAAATGTGTTAGCAAATTTTGATGAAACTGGTAAGGTGTCATCATTTATCTATATGTTGATGACATGGGATCTTTTGGCACTGAATGTTTTAGGTTGACCTAACATAGAAATTTTAGACTTCTAGGTCTCCAAGAAGACATAGGGGAGGTGATTTTATTCTTAGATAGCGATAAAACATGTACTGTTATGAATAGCAGTTTTCAGTCGTATTATTTAAGAAGGTCTGAAGAAATTTTATATTTATGATTGTAGTCGAGTGAGTTATCATTGGATTACAAGTGAGAAGTGATGCCTAATACATGGTTAAGTTGTATGCTCAATTAGTATTCTAGGGTGATGGCTGTCTGATGTATGGCCAGACGTGACATAGGAATGAATATCATTTGTTGTGGGTAAATTGAGTAGGTACACTAGTAATTCTAGTACTCAACACTGGCACACAATTCAGAGGGTACTGGAGTATTTGAAGAAAACTATGGATAATAGTTTGACATACACTGGTTATCCTTTAGTTCTAGAAGGATACACTGGTGCTAGCTAGATAGCCAATATTTGTAGGACAATTGTCTTACCAGTGGTGGGCCTTCCTAGTTGTAGATGTGCAATTTTCTTACGGCATCAAGATAGCATTCTTGCATCACCAGCATTTATCTCTTTGATTTCGATTTTCGTGCATTTAGCTAATGCTCTGGTACTGAGCTGAATGGTTACGAAACCTGATTCTTGAGATTCCGTTGTGGTTCAAACCTATTGTGATAACCGGTAATTTGCCCAGGGTTAAGTATTATAAATTATTATAATTTCATATTTTGAAGTCTTTCGATCTTGTTAGTTTTTCTAATGAAAGCTGAATAGTTGACTTTTGTTGACTATTTTTGCGTAAAACGGTTACGGTTTAACCGAGAGTTTGATGGAGTTTTGAATTTCGGGATAGAATTACTTTTGATCTCGTCTTTTCATTCGGAGGTATTGGTGGTATTTTAAGTAATTCAAGAAGCTCCTGCCGTGATTTTTAAAATCATCACGTACGGCGTACCACGGCTCGAAAGTCTGTTTGGGAATGAGTTTAAGTAAATTTGGAAATGAGTTAACGAGTTTGTTTATTTAATAAATTCATGAATTTAAGTAACGTGAGTTTAGAACATAAATCGTTGGGTTGATTTTAAAGATTTCCTAAAAATGGTTGTTTTCGCGAAATTCGATAAAAGACGGTATCGGTCCTGAAGTGAAATTTTGGTCAAATATAAGTTGTCAAATCCTATTTTGTGGTTTGGAGTGTTTTTAAAATTGGATGAGCAAGGTTCGGTTAAGTTTTAACAAAAATTCATGTTTTCGGTCCTTACACGGCCGGCAACGGCTCAAATGAATTTTTGTAGTAATTTATTTAGAAGCATGTCGTGTAAATAACCTAGTTTTATGGAAAAACAATTTTGAACACAATAAAAATACTAGTTAAGCTCGGGTAACATTTTAAGTTGGCAAGTCTTGAGTTTTAAGTGATTCTGACACGTAAAGGAGAACCCGAACCCCTCCTAGGATCCCATTTGGACGCCTAGGTGAAAAGGGGACAAGAGGGCAAATTTTTTGCTAAAGTGTCTTGCATAGTACCCTTATATTCTTCCACCACCTCAACCATTTCATTCATTTCATCATTCCAAAATTTGAAAAGCTAAACATGTTCTCTCTTCTCTCCCTTGTATTTTCGGACGTCATAAGACACAAGAAACATTTCATTTTTTCAAGATTTATCAAGAGCACGGGTTAAAGATCGATATTGGGTCAATATTGGTTAGATACGGGTCATAGAAACAAGATTTTGGGTCTTTCCTTCGCGCGTCACAACTGAACCAAACTCGTCAAACAAGTAAGTTTTTCCAAAACTTTAATTTTAAGTTGTATTTCTATGTTTGTTGTCTAAACACAAGTTGTACAAGTTGATCGTCAAAAAGGTCAAAACTTGAAAACGAAAAATGTAAATAAAGGGGTGTTTTTGGCATAAAAAGAAAGACGAGGAGGGATTTAAATTTTGAATATTTTGGTTGTTGTGGTAAAAAAACATTTTAACAAAGTGCTTATTTGGGCTAGTTTTGAGATTTTTGCGTAAGAATAAGCTAGTGAGAGCTTATTTGATTTTCGGGTTTGTTTGGTTTGGGCTCGGCCCAACCGACGGTTGGAAGTGAGTACTTGGGCTTGGCCCAATGTCACTTGGCTTATTTGATTCGAGCTTATTTGCTTATCAAGCTTGTTGGGTTTCTAGTCTAATAGCTTATTTGGTTTTGGGTTTTGTTTGGTTTCGGTATGGGTTCGGCCCAACCAAGGGGTCCGTTTGGTTTGATCTCGGCCCACTTGGTCTCGGCTTATTTATAAGCTCATGAAGAGCTTATGATTTGGCTTAAGCTTATGGTTTGGCTTATATTTTTGGCTTTGGCTTATTCGTTTTTTACTTATATATTTTGAGCTTATAGCTTATTCAGTTTTGGCTTATTTTGATTATAGCTTAATAGGACTTCGGGCTTATTTGGTTATGGTATTTTTCGAGCTTATAGCTCATTTTGTTTCGGCTTATGTGGGCCACGGCTATGCGTGATTTCGGCTTATATTGGTTCGGCTTAATGGGCTTAAGGCCTATTGGGTTTTGGTTTATATTTTGGACTTATGTATAAAGGTACGAACTAAGTTTTGGTATCGGGCTAAATGCTTAAGACCTTAATGGGCCATAAGGCCCAACAACAAGTAAATGGATTAGTGGACTTATAAATGGACTAATGGATTTGGTTTGGGCTAAGAGGGATTTTGTTGGACTTGCCAAATGTAATTGGATTATTTTGCTACGGTTGGATAAAAAGTGTTGAAAGTATTGATTTTTGTTATTTTGTCAAAAAATGTTGAGTCCGTAAAAAGCGTTTGGGATTAAGGTTTAAAACCTTGGAAAACGTCGTATAGGCGTACGGGTCATGCCGAATTTTCAAAAGAGGTTTATACTTAGAAACTTTACTTAAAAGGGTAAATTTTCAAGAGTTTAATTATAAAATATTATTTTATTTCAAATTAACTACAAGACGAAAGATATATTTCCTCGAAGCATTTCTTAAATATTTAATATTTGTAAACGTTTGTGTCGATTTGATTTGAAGGAATAAAAGATGATTTTTATGAAAGATTAAGTGTCGAGGTAAAAACTATTGGACATGGACATATTAAAATAACAAGACATTGTAATTACCTCGTTAGCCCGATATTAAGACGAAAATAATAATAAAATATTATTATTTTATTTAAATTAATAAATACTTATATATATATTTAAAATAAACATATGTAAATATATCGTATCGATTACGGAAATGTTGATTTATTTATTTTTGACTCTTGAGTTCTTGCTCATTTCTTTTCGTCAGATTTCCGTGGAGTATTTGGTCGACTGTTTCGTTTTAGCGATTGAAGGTGTCTTGAGTGAATTGTATTTATGTCACACTTAGCCCAAGTGTTGAGTCATTTTGCGTAATTACCACACAACCATAATATGAGGTTGTTGATAGAAATAATGCCTAAAAACATTATCAATATTTTTCACATCTTTACGTTTTGGTAATCACAAAATATAAAAACGTTTAATGTAAAATTAAACGTAAACAAGTAATTAGTAGTAAATTTTCATTTCGAAAATTATATCACTTCAAGGTATGAATAAATAAATGTTTAATGCATTTTATGATCAAAGTAAATTTTTATTCAACCTCACACTTTTATAAAATGTTGTAAACATCTTTATAAACATTACAAAATATTTTCTACAATTAAAAGAAATGTTTTATTCAAAATAAACATTTTGAAATTTCAAAATTTTCGATATAAAAACGGCTAGATAGTTCCTGAAAATTTCTCCCTACACAAAGGACAAAATGGGGAGCGCTCACAGTCTAAGGGCGCCCCCCTTAATTTTAAGGGGACACGCCATAGCATGACGCTTCCTCCAGTTTGTCCTATAAAATACTGGACTATTCCCCAATATTTTCTCAATTTTGCCTTATTCTTATATGATCTAAAAATAACCACACAATATCATTAAAATCCTTTGATCATCTAATCATTAGCTTTGTTTCCAAGTGATCCAAGCTCAAATTCAAACTCTCGGTGCAAAGAGAATACTTTCATCATTCAAGCTGGCGAAGTTTTTACACCTTTGTGTGTTGTTGCAATCTTATTGCATCCATATCATAACATGTAAATCATTTGTAAATCTTGTAAAGTTGTGTAGTTGTTAGATCTTGGTGATTGTTGTAAGTATAGTTAGATCTTGGTGATCTTTCCTAGTAGTGTTAGTTAGGTGTGATTCTAGTGGTGGCATGGTGAAATAGTGGTGTGAAGAAAACTAAGGTGTGAAGAAGTTGTGTAGTCGTGAAGTCAAGTTGTGTAGTGAAGTTGTGAAGTTGTGGTAGATTGGTTCTAGCTAAGATTAGAACTCGACATCTAGCTTAGTGTCGGAAATCAAGATAAGCAAAAGTTGTGTAAGGTTTTCTCCGCCATAAGGGAGTTTGTTGACATAGTGAAGAAAACTCTCGAGTTTGGTGCTCGAGGAGTGGAGTAGGGCGAAGAGGTGCTTCGTTACCGAACCACTATAAATCCTCGCGTTGTGGTTTGATTGTTCTTACTCTTATCTCTTGTCTTACCTTATTTGCTCATACTATCCTATTAATTGTTTAGATAAGTATATTGTTTATATTGTGCAAGTGTTGAATTCACATAAAGTCGAATCTAAGTTTTTATTAACAAACATAAACATTAAATTAAAAAGCGGTAAACTATTCAACCCCCCTTCTAGTTTTCCACAATTGGTATCAGAGCTACGTCAAACAAGATTTTTAAAATAAATTGTATTTTAAAACTTGAATCGATCTATGGAATCGGAAAAATATTTAGAAGGGCAATCTATGCAAAGACCACCACTATTTGAAAGTGATGGATTTATTTATTGGAAAAATAGATTCGAAACTTATGTGAAGTCAAAAGATCTAGATCTGTGGCATGTTATTACCGATGGTGATTTTCCTTCTCTATTCAATAATAATCTCAAACGAAAAAGGATGAAGTTGTACCTTTTTCATTAAACAAAACGATGATCATAAAATAAACTTGCAAAAAAATAATGAGCTATAATATTAATTTATAAAAGCTTTGCCCACGTAAAAGAATACGAAATGAATTTTTTGAAACCGCAAGAATTTGGGCTACTTTGTTAATCATCATCAAGGGATTAATCAAGTCAAAGCTAACAAAATGATCTTCTTGAACAAACAATATGAACAATTTATGTTTCCCGGAATTGAGTCAATAGATAATGCATTTGCTAAATTTAACACTATTATTACTAGTCTAAAAGCACTTGATGAAAGTTTTTCTAGCAAGAATTGTGTTAGGAAATTTCTTAGGGCATTACATCCTAAATGGCGCGCAAAAGTCACGGCGATTGAAGAATCAAAGAATCTAACAACTCTATCACTTGACGAACTCATTGGAAATTTGAAGGTTTATGAAGAAGTAATTAAGAAAGATTCCGAAACCGTCAAAAGCAAAAGAGAACAAAGTAGATCTATTGCCTTGAAAGCTAGAAAGGAATCTAGTGATGATGATAGCTCAACCTCCGATAGTGAAGATGAAAAATACGCTATGGCCGTAAGAGACTTCAAGAAATTCTTCAAAAGACGAGGACGATTCATAAGACAACCACATGAAGATAGAAATCCATTCCAAAGAAATAAAGACGACAAAAATGGCAAAGGCGAAAGAAAATGCTTTAAGTGTGGAGATCCAAATCATCTCGTCGGAGAATGTCCAAAACTATCAAGATATCAAAATCAAAAAGCGTTTGTTGGAGGATCTTGGAGTGATAGCGACGAAGATGAAGAGGAGAAGACAAATGACGAAAAGTGTCTTATGGCTAAAGCTTCTAATGAGGTATTTTCCAAAACCGAATACTTTAGTGATGACCAATCATCATTAGACAAAAATGACTTAGATAGTGAATATAGTAGACAATGCAAATTAGAACTAAAAGTCATGGCTAAAAATAAAACTCTAAAACAAGCTAAAATGGAATTAGAAAATGAAGCACTAGAATTAAAAGATAAATTATCTAGGTTAGAAAAAGGTAAGGAAGTAATTGAAGAATGTAAATTATGTCAAGACCTTAAGCTTAAAAATGAGAAGCTTAGAAAAGAAATATCTAGACTAAATCAAGTTAATGATAGTAGTCACTCACTTAAGAAAATAATAAGTTCTCAAAAAACTTCTGAAGATAAATCCGAGTTAGGTTTTAATTTTACCAAAGGGTCTCCTAGCGAAACCAAACAAGTAAAGTTTGTAAAAGCCCAAGAAGTCGAGTCGAAAGAAAAATTGATAGAATCAAACCCAAACTCAAAACTAAAATTTATACTTATAAACAATACTAAAATTCCTATTGCAAGTGATGATGAGGTAAAACGTTTTTACAAACCCTCTTTAAACCCGTAGTCGGATTTACTAAACCCATAATGAGGTCCAAAACACCTCCTCCGAGAAGAAAGGAAAACTTTCATCCTCGTTCCAAAACACCTCAACCTAGGAGAGACCAAGGTAGACCAAATTACTCTAACACTAATCACACAATGTGGAATCATCCACACCAACCAAGTTTTACTCAATGTGGAAGATGTTTACCGTGCATGTGTTCGAATCAAGTGCAAAACATGTCAGGGAAAAAACATTACTTCGGTCCCATGAAACAAGGAACAAATGCTAATGATCTTAATCTTTTGAGGCTAATCATCTACAAGCATCATTTGGCTTTCGTCAAACAAATTGAAGAACTCATATAGGATTTCCATAAATCCTCATCCTTAAAGCTTGCTACCTTGAAGATTTTAAAGTGATTTCTCTTGAAGGCTAAGTTACGTCTCACTCTCTAATTACGTAAATTATAGATTGGTATATGATATACTTAGTATTAGTGATAGTTAGGAAATATGGTAGTCACTAGAAATGCCATTTGTTGGCTTTCTAGTCTTAAAAGAATTTGTTCATTAGGAACCATTCTTTCACATGGATTATCCATGAACCACTATGAAATAGAAATCTTCTATGGCCACGAACTCACGTAAACGAAGAAAAGTGAGTTAGTGGACAATAATTAACATAGAAGTAGGATTAGTTTTGTATCGGAAAGGTCTTAAACCACTATGGATGAAACAAACTCCATTCCACCTCGGCGCTCGCCTCAACTAAGTCTATCAAAATCGCCTTGTTGAAGTCTCAACCCTATTCCAATATCTCATCTTCCACAATATTGACTTTTTCCATTTCAAAACGTATCAATTAATTTTTTCGTTCGAAGAAATTAACTCATCATGTTCGCAAGAAGTCTAGTCACCAAATCGTCTTATGTATTGACATCTTGATTATCTCCTCCGAAATAGTCGAAGCAACTTTTTAATTAAACAATAGGTTAATTAAAAATTGTCAATATTCATTCTCATAAAACTTGCCAAAATTCAAAGATTTTTTTTCCAGGTGGTGGCCCCCTTAAAATTAAGGGGACCGGCCGTGTAAAAAGGGCGCCCCTTAATTAATTAAGGGGACCGCCTATCTGTGAAAAGAAACACCCCCTTACAGTCAAAATTATATACCAAACATAATTTTTTTTCTTCCCTCTTTCTCCCACATGCTGTAAACAAAAACTCCATCACCAAAACCTTCAAAATCAAACCTCAAATTACCAAATCAGCCAAAATTCGCAAGGGGCAATTACTAACAAGTCTATCAACAGCATCCATTGTAAGTTTTTCAACCATCTTTTATTTGATTTCATCCAATTTTGTTTCTAATCAAAATTGGGTGTTTTTAATTATTTTCATAATTCTTAGTTTGATCTAGGATTTCCATAACTACAATGATACTCGTAGTCATAAGAACACTACAACCTTGATAGAATTGAATCAAAACACTTATTGAGTCAAGAAAAATTTAAGAACATGTATGCTCATGAACATATAGCCAAATTTTTGCATATATGCATTTTTAAACTTACACATTGTGATTAATGCCATAAAATGATAAAAATATCAAGTTTTAATCATCCAAACATACTTATTATATTTTTCATCTATGAGTAAAATTCTATAAAAATAAAAGAGTGTTTGGCTCGATTCTTATGATCAATTTTTAGAGTCAAAATGACCATCACTATAGTTTTGTCACTTCATAAACGCTCAACATACTTGTATAAGTCATCAAGATATATAATTCATATATATATTGATACATTTTATGAAAGGTATAAAATAAGGGGCGTTGGTTTAAATTTTTAACATGGTTTTGAGTCAAATTCAAAACTATTTAACTTTTGTCAAGTCAAAAATAATAAGCTTATACTTGTCAACAAAATATACACTTAACGTATAGTTTTCGACAAGCTTAAACAAATTTTATATTAATAAGGGAGTGTTTGGGTCCTTGTCTTGATGTTGAAATATATAACTAATATATATTCTTCGACATCCTAGATTAAGTCAAAAATAAATTAAGGAACATATGGATCACTTCTTAGGGTTTTTTAGAACCGAAGTAATCCTTGTCCCACATTCGTCATTTTTCAAAAATTCATTTTATTTTCTTTATTATACTATTTTTACATTTTATGTTGTTGATAACTTGTTTAGGTGACAAAAATACCGAAAGTTACTACCATCGATATATCTCTCACTAAATCCTACATCCCAAAAGTATCCAAAATTCCCGGCATCTCCCCTACTATTTCCCAATTTTACAAACCTATTGAAAACCGCAATATTCATAAAGGTCGTGTTGTTGATCAATCCTACTACAAATCTAACAATATTGAGCGTCTCTTTACTAACATTCGCTTCAATTGTCTCTTTCAAATCAACGAACCGATTGTTCCGAGATTTATTCTAGACTTCTATAGTCAAGTCGCGGTTCAAACCGATGAATATGGCTATCTTGTTATCTCTTTTATGATTCAACACGAATTCATAACTCTTACTCTCGCTCAATTCGGTCAAATCCTTAAAATTCCATACAATGGTCAAGCTGTTTTTACAAACGAATGGGACCTTGCATCTCTTGAGTATTCTCAAGAAACTGAGGGACCATATTGCATCAATCTTCCTACTCCCGACGACATTCGTCGACTTCTTGAATTGGAACGTGTCGTGGTAGACCATACCATTAAAAGACAAACGGTCTCTCTTAATCCAAATCAAATTCTCACCAAAGAACTAAGCCCCGACATAAAGCAATGTGAAGAACTCATTCAAGAGAATGTGTTCGGACTAGGAGGACATCGGGACCGTCTCCCCGCTTGTCTTGCTCACATGTTGTATTGTGTTGTTGTCGAAGAACAATACAATCTTGCTTATTTCTTTGTCCAAAGAATTAAATGTGCGAGAGCTACTCCAACCGCAAATCTTCCGTATGGCATGTTTCTAACTCATCTTTATTGACACGTCATGGAAACGTATCCTCATCTTGACAATGGCATCTATGACATTGTTGAGCGAGTCATGCGTCCTCTTGCCCTAAAACAAACTCGACGACCTCGAAGTGATCGTGGCAAGGCACGTCATTCCGTCTCTTCTTCATCCTCTCATCATCAAGGCACATCATCTCATCAACACGAGGATGATGATGATGATGTTGAAACTTCTCGAGCAAGTACTCCATCTCCTACCACATATCTTAACTCCCTTAATCCACTCAACTACCAAAACTACCAAATGCCTTCCTCTTCCGAACAAACCGATGAAACTCTCTTTGAACGACAAACCACCTTGCTCAACCAAATGCAACAAATGCATAAGGAGATGCGCGGAGGGTTCAAATCATTTGGAAAGGCACTAAAAGGAGTGTTTAGCAAGAAGAAGAAGTGAAGACATAGAAGAGAAATTAGCTAGATAGCTAAATGTGGTCTAAGATAATTTTTAACTTGATTATGTGTATGTTCTAAACAACTTGTGTGGTGATTATCCGATGTATTCGGAAAGACTTGGTTATTGGTTATATTTAGATACTTGTTTGCTATGATGACTTAAATCCTTGGATGTTTTATTTAATCAACTACTTATGCTTCTTTGGCTTCATGATTTGATGTGTTTATTACATGTTATATGATTAAATGTGCTTATAAAACTTAATAGGGCTTGCTGCAAATAAACAACCAAAACAGAAAATACTCTCATAAAAATTCTAAGAAAATTTTTTTTCTGTGAAAAATGGAAACCAACAGAGGGCGACCCCCTTATCTTTAAAGGGATCGACCCCGAATTAAGGGGACCGCCCTAGCATTTCACGGGTAAAACATTATTTTTCTTGCTTTTTGACCCTCTTTTACCTAGTCTCAGCTATCTTTGCCCAGAATGCTAGAACACAATTTGGAATAACTTAAACTAGTTCAAACTCATTCCATTTTCAAACACATTCCTTCCCCATTAAACTCCAAATGATCATCTCCAATACATTATTTTCTTCATCATTCATCAACCATTATCAACATCCATGGCATCCACTAGAGCCTTTATTTCCAAAGCCTCCAAGAGACCAAAAATCAACATCATTCCACTTAACAATGTTTGTGGATTGATACCATGATGGACTCAATAAACTCTATCACCTTCACTTCAACTATCATCACCTAGTGCTCCTAATGCACCCTCAAAACTCCATCAACCAAAGATACTTCCTCATCCTCAATTGACTACATACCCAAATCACCAACCTTATTAACATCACTTTCACCCAACGGTTGCTTGAACCCACCAACATCCCCTCCTCTAAGAGTTTCTCTTTTGTTCGAGTTGGGAACCAACAAGTTCACCGGAAGTTATTATGATAATACCTCAATTGAGAATATTATATTTTGGTATTTTTACCAATTTGTGAATTTTATTTCTTTTTATGGAAAATGTTTTTATATTTTTGGTTTTTCTTTTGTTTTTATATGATAATTATACTAATAAAAGAAAATGAAAAATATTTTTGTACTTTTTATATTTTTATAGAAGAAAATATTCACAGATTCAAAAACAATTTGTCAAACGTAACGATATTCTTTTTCACAGCCTCCCCGGCAGCGGCGCCAAAAATTGACTCGCTCGATCTCACCCCTTAATATATACCAATAAATGTAAGCATATATAAATATATTTCAAGGAACAAAATCCGCGAAATCAATGAATCCGGAAGCGGTATAGAGTGTTCCCGGGTCGTTATGTCCCAACGAGGCTTGAATGGAAAATCGAAAGACGAATTGATAATCGATGTTTGAATAAGACAAGGAATGATTGGGCACTAACACTAATAAGCAAATACACGAGAAGAGAAGCAAGGAAAATAAGCTAGAGCAGGCTTAAAGGCTAGGAATGGTAAAAACACTTAAAACTTTTACTCTAAGACACAAATAAGCTCAAATAAACTTAAGACAAATCAAATAAGCTAAGCTAACTCTAAATAAGCAAATTCAAAAAGCAATTAAGCTAAATTAAGCAAGGAAACTCAGCAGTACTAGCACCAGTACTAACAGTTTTAACTAACAGTACTAACTTGGAGTTAGTACTGCTAGCTTTAAGTTAGTACTGCTAACTTTAACAAAACTCAATGAAACAAGAAATAAGCAAATAAGCTAAAACAGATATTTACCTAACCCTAATAAGCACTTTAGGAATAAGAATAAGCAACTAGAATAAACTAGAATGGCAAATGAGCTAAAAAGCTACAAACTGATACACTATTGAAAATACTTTGAAAAGGAAAATAAGCTTAAATAAGCTTTCTCTTAAAGACAGTAAAGGAAAATGGTTTAATCTACTCTAAAAAGCTAAGGAAATCTTAAATAAGCCGAAATAATAAGCTGATAAGCTAAAATGAACCACCAGTACTAACAGTTTTAACTAACAGTACTAACTTGGAGTTAGTACTGCTGGCTTTAAGTTAATACTGCTGGCTTTAAAAGTTCTAAAAGTGAACTAGAAGTACTAACTTTGGGTTAGTACTGCTAGTTGAAAATACCCCTTAAAGTTTTCAAAAATCAATTTTCTTTTTATTTTAAGCTGATTTAATCCTAATTTATTAAAAACAGATTATCAAACAACAAAATAAGGCATTTATAAGCTGACTTCAATCAAGAATAAGCACTTAAATAAGCTGAATTAGTCTAACAGTGTTAACTCAAAACTAACAGTTTTATTCATTTTTCTTTTCATACTGATTAAAAACAGATTATCCAATAACCAAATAAGACACTTATAAGAAGACTTTATTTAAGAAACAAGCACTTAAATAGCTAAATTTTATCTAAAGTGTTTTCTCAATTACTAACAGTTTTTATTAATGAAACTAACAGTACTAACTAATGGAAACGTGGACACAAACTATTTTCAGGACTAACAATTAAGCAAAACAACAAACTAAAAAAAAACAAAAAACGAAAAAAGACTAAACATCATGATAAAGCATAAATAAGCAAATGTAAGTAACAATTAAGCACTATAAGCAGTTCTGCAGTAACTAAGAAAACAAGAGAAAGAGAAACTTACAACACCCTTGCTCAAAACAGGGCTGAACCAAGAATCTACAAGCTCATAGCTTGCATAACAAGTAGTGAATGTCATAAGCCATCCAGAACTGGCTTATCATCATAATGTAAGTGTGGTGTATTTGAGTGTGATTTAGTGGATTTTCTCTATATCTAATTAACTTTTTAGGTTCACTTAGTTAAAACAGTTTGTAAACAAGTTGTATTGAGAGCTTTTGAACACAAAAACAACACAATTAAGAAACTTAACACTTGGGATTGAAATTGACTTAAAACTTCAAATTTGCATTAAAACTTGGAAGGGTTGTTTTTTTTTTTTTAAAAAACAAACGCTGAAAGTAAAGATGTAAATGACTTTTAAAAAGAACTGAAAATAAGCTAAGTTATATTAAAAAGTAAAAATTAACTCGTTACTCACTAACTAACTAACTGTCCCATCTTGGTTTACAAAAGACTCTATTTATAGCCGAAGTCTTCTTCTCTTGGACTTCTATCTCCTCTTTCTTCTGTGTTTCTTTGTAGAGACAAAAACCAAGTGTGCTTGTTGTGTGAGGTGATTCTAAAAACAAATCCCAGCCTTCAATTTCTTTTGTGCTTCTTTGGAGTCAATCTCGGCCATCGAAAATACTTGGGAATGGTGAGGGAGGTTTGCAAAATGGCATCTTTTACGCTGGGGGGGGGTAGAGGAGTGGTTGAAACGATTTATCTAGGGTGTTGGGTTTTTTTGCAGGGAGAAGGTATGGGACGACATGTCCAAGTTGCCTAGTTGTACCTGGGTTTTGTTTTGGGCGGGAAGAAAGGAGTTTGGGTAGGTTGGCAGCTTTGGCCCCTTATTTCTTATAACAAACTTCGCCCGGTTTGCAATTTCAACCCTTGTCTTTTTCTTTTGCAATACAACTTGAGGTTTGGCCTGTTTTAGTCCTTAAGTTGTATTTTCTTCATGTGGCTGACTTTTGACTTTGACTGACTTTGGCTCCGGATTGATTTTGGCTTTTCCATCCCGTGCTTGGTTTGGTCATTTTTGGCTTTCTCTTTGAATATCCGTTCCTGCACAATTCAAATGCAAAACATACAAATACAATGTATTTTTGGTACGTTTTTAGTCTTTTAAGTCCGTTTTTAATGGAAAATGGTATGTGTAATTAAGCACATACCATACATCCTCTCCCAAAAACCTAAATTTTTTAGCAAATAATGTAGCTAATCTCATTCATATGTCAACCACACATAAAACTGTATTATATGAGTCTTCTACACTCCAAAGCAATCATAACCCCTCAACCAATTTGATGATTTATACACTTTTGATTTTGAGAAACCCTAATTCAAGAATTAGGGTTTTTGAGTTCAAAGTTGAATTAAATCTATTCCTTTGAGGTATGACATGTTTAGGAAGTGTAGAACAAGTGTTTAGTTTTACCTTAGGCTTGAGAATAACAATAGATGGAGATGGTGATAATGGCGATTGATTTTTGGTGATGGAGGGAAAAATAAAACATTGTGTATGTTTAGTGTGTGTTGGAACGGGGGTTAGGGTGGGTGGGGTATTTAAAAATAATCAATTTTTAAAACATTTTGCCCTCAAGGTTTTGTACATTTTCATTTTGCATACTTAAGGTTTTATAAGACATTAAGTAAACAATTTGCACAAGGGTCCCTAATGTTTTATTACTATCATTAATATAGACTTAATTTTATACAAATACTCCCAAAGGCATATACACTAACCATATAAGGCACACGAAAGGTAGGACTCAATTATTTTTCCTAAATGATATTTAAGTTATTGTTAAAACCTTTTTTCCACTGAAACTCATTATTATTATGAAGAAGATATTTGACATTTTCTCCCCCTCAAACAGTGATCCGTTTTCTATTTAAAGAGCTGTAGTCAGTGTTTGAGAAGTCGAATGTCTTTGAGAAAACATTTTCTGATAAAGCAATGTTATATCATTGAAAAACAAACACCAAAATAAGATTTCTCTTATTTTAACACATATGCGCACTGACACGTACACGTATGGTAATATAGGAAGCACGGGTTGTGATGCAAAGTAATCACAAGCCTTTGCATGGTCATAAAGTAGACCATGCCTGACAATAAATTCCCGTTAAGAGGTCAAGTTTCCTTTTTGACGGAATACTTGCCTTTAAGATGATGACCGGGTTGCTATCTGAAATAATGGCAAGCCATTTTTGGCATGTTTTGAAAACATTTGGAACTTCTGCTCGAACTTCATTTAACAGACTACGTATCTTTATTGAAGGATCTTTTCTAAGACGTAAATGTATCATTTTCAGAAGACATGCCATTATTACCTTTTTTATATTTTTCTCATTTTTTAATTTTTTTCTTTGATTTTATGAATTTTATATTTTTGTATTTTGTTTTTATAGTTTTAATATTTATATACATATGATACGTGATATGTGAATAGGTACCACCACTATTCATCAACTTCATCTGCCAAATGTTTTAGAGTCTCCGGCGTAAAACTTCACATTCCTAGCTTGTTGATAACAAATTCAATTCTTTCTCTTGCTATGGCTTTTGTAAAGATGTCCGCTAGTTGATACTCTATATTGACAAAATAAAGTTCGATCACCCCATTCACAACATGCTCCTTGATAAAGTGAAATCTGATGTCTATTTGCTTTCGACTAGAATGTTGAACATTGTTCAGCATATAAGACTAATGGCGCTTTTGTTATCAACAGCGCTTTTGTTATCCACAGTACATTGGAATTTTGTTTATTACAGTACTTTGGAATTCTGTACTAGGAATATTGCAGCGCTTTTCTGCCTTGTTGATGACCAGCTAACAAGGTCTATCTCCCAGAAACTTCTTTACTACCATGTGCTACGGCGTGTATCCTTGACAACAGTATTGATCCGCATTTTGCCAAATGTTGATTAGTGTAATTAAAAGAATCCTTTAGATCACCAAATTCCCCGATTAATGGTTCCTTTTAGATACGAAAGATCCTTTCTCATCGATGTAAGTGCTTTTCGGTAAGAAAAGAGCCTGATATCGGGCAACATAGCATATAGAAAACTGTAGGTCAGGTCTACTGGCTGTGAGATAAAGGAGGGTGCCAATCATACCACGATAATGTGACGGATCAACTGCTTTCCCTTCTTTATCCTCATCCAGTTTGGATTTTTCCACCATGGGAGTATCCACTGGGTCACAAGAGTCAAAACCATATTTTCTTTATGAATTCAAGTATCGGAATTATTCTGACTGGGTTATAAAGATGCCTCTGGACTTTGAAGAAATCTGTAGTCATAATGAAAAAATGAGATTTTGCCCATCTTTGACATCTTAAATTTTTGAACACTGATTTTAGCAAATAGGTCCACCAAAGTTCAGGTGTAGATGCAAAAGATAATATCATCGACATATATTTATACTAGAAGTAATTCCTTGCCTTGCCTATAGATGAACAGAGTAGGATCCACTGAGTCTTTAGAGAAGTCTTGGGATATCAAGAATGAAGACAAACATGTCATACCATGCGCGTGGAGCTTGTTTCAACCCATAAAGAGCTTTCTTTATCTTATACATGTGATAGGGTTATCTGGATCCACAAACCCGTCCGGCTGGCTAACATAAACCTCTTCTCGCATATTACCATTCAAAAAGCAGTCACTTCAATCCATTTGGTAGAACGACATGTTCATGTGAGCGGCTAACGTGAGAAATAAATCCTTATTAGCTCTAATCTAGAAAACCAAAGCAAGACTCTTCAAATCAATCCACTATTCTTGACGGTAACCACGAGTCACTATTCGAGCTTTGTTCTTTAGTAAGAATACCTCCCAGTTGTAAGCTTACTTTGTAGATCCACTTCAAAGTAAAAGCCATAACTTTATTGGTCAGGTACGAGCTCCCATACTCCAAGGCATTCGAACTCATTGAGCTCTTCTTGCATTGCTTCGATCTAGCAGGATTGAGTTAAGGCACCCATATGTGCAACTTCAATATCATGATTTTCTTCTTCATCATCGTTAGGAATGATGGGAGGTTGAGTTTCGGGTGGTGTTTGAGAGTTACTTGGTGATGGTGCATCTTGGTCAACATTTGTTGAAGAAGGTGAACTGGTTGATACAGCAGGAACTAAAGCTACTACTTTATGAATTGGATCAACAACTTCAGGGGCTGGGTAGATCAACATTGGTGGAGGAGTGTGTATTCATCAAATTGCGGTTGAAACAAAAGATCCTCTATTCACTCTCGTAAGGTGGTCGCTCAACGTGTGTTGAAGGAGAAGGGTTTGGCAACGAGTCTGAAATGATTATTGAAGGAGTCATTTCATGAAAGTTGGTGGTAGCTGAAATTGTGTCGTTCAGAACCATTAGCTGTCGAGAACTCAGTCAAAATCTACATCGAATATGTCTCAATGCTTGTTCTGGTACGATCGGTTTGTAAATGTCGTAAATGCGTTCTTTGTGGGTGCATAGCCAATAAAAATACCAATATCAGCTTTTGGTTGTAACTTGCCCAAGTTTTGGCTATCGTTTGTTGGATAACAAAGTGCGCCAAATACATGTAAAAATGATAAGTCGGGAGGTTTGTCATGTAAAAGCACATATGGTGTTTTGCCATTGTCGAAGAAGTACATGGAAACGTTTGTGGGTGTTACACTGTGGTTAGCACTGCTTTCTGCCTATTAAAATCACAGAGCTTTTGCCAATAATATCAACATTGTACGGGGAAACTTCAATTAGCGTTTGATTCTGTCTTTCAAACAACAAATTTTGCTGTGGAAGAGCGAGCACAGATGGTTTTCATGAGAGATGCCAACCTTCTCCTAATATTCACGCAATGTTTGATTAACAAATTCAGTTCCATTATCTGTTCTGATGCGTCAAACAGGTATTTTAAGCCACACATGGATCATCTTGAGAAACTTGATTATGAAATATGGAGCTTCATATTTTGACCTTAAGCACTTAACCCATCTAAATCAAGAGTAATCATCAACAACGACGAGGATATACTTCTTTCCATTATACACTTTGCGACACGCAATTGTCCACAGATCCATGTACAAAATTAGAGTTTTTCTTGGTTAGGTGTCTTCAGATTTTGTTTATAGGGTTTCTTCTTGCTTTTACCCCTTGCACAAGAGAACACAGATGGTACCATTTTCAAGGTTATGCTTAGGAAGGACTCAACTAAGACCATGTCTAGTATGTGGTTGATTGCACCAAAGTTCAGATGAGACAGACGTCGGTGTCATAGCCAGGACTTAGTCTTTGTGGCCTTTAACAAGAGACATATAGGAGAGGACGCCATCATGATTATCACCAGAGTTAGGAGGGGGGGGGGTATCAGATTGTTTCCTTGAGATCAGTCAATAGATCAAACACTTTAAATTAGAATGAAGCATGTGTGCTTAATGAAAAGCAATTCAGGTTTAATCACAAATTGCCCAACGGAGAATAAGTTGTGTCCAAGTCCTTCCACGTAGTAAACCCTTGATATCGTAACATTCCCAATCTCATAATCACCATATCCTAATATATTTGCCACGTGATCATTTTCGAATTTGACAGTACCCAAAAATTTATTGACGAAATTAGTGAGCTGAGAGCGATCTTCGGTCATATGTTTGGAGCAGTCGGAGTCCAATACCAGAGAACAATTTAGACGACCTGCATTCACAAGAGAAGAAGATGAACATTGGATGGAAAAACATGGATCCCAAGACTGACTAGGTTTTTCCTTTTTGTTAGCAGGATACAGATTAAGAAACACTTAGATTTTACTATCAGGAACATTTGTTTCTAGATTTCTAGGTTTCTTGAGTAAACTAATGTTACGACAGGCTAGTTCGTTTCATTTTCTGTGCACTTGGTTTCCCTATGGGCACTTCAGTAGTTGATGGTAATCTAGTTAAAAGGGGCACGCACTTCCTCTATAGTGAAGGTCCGACAGTCCCCCCCCCCCCCCACCTAGTAGGTTCTCAGATATATAATATTTATAAAACCTTCCTGTTGTTTCAAATTTTCTCTTTGAAGTTTTCTTTATAGATTTAGGATTTTAACGAGCATTCACATTATTGATGAATCAAGAACACACAAATCTTGATTATCAGAACGCCATACAATCATTTTGCACTAGGACACATTTAAGGTTCAGATTTCGCATTAAGCTAGAATGCTGCACTATTAGCGTTCTTTAGGGATTGCAACAACACTAGTCTTTTTTTTTCAAGCTTAGATTTACTTTCCTAGGTAGGCTTCTACATTATTCTTCTGAGTACTACTTAGTGTTTGTTGAATCTTATCTTTCTTTGTATTGGTAGAAGGCTGTGATCCGCTAGCACTAGTAGACAATTTTATTTCTGTAGAAGATAACATAGGTTTGTTAGAAACTAGGTTTAATGTAGAGGCTGTTTTTGTGATTGTGTTTCCTGAGGATGTGACAAGCTCAGTAAATCTAACTCTTTTGTCTTTGTTCTTGGGGTCACAGCCACTAATTTTTCATCAGTATTGTTGATACTAGGGCAGGTTTTACTGATGTTTGTAAGAAACTCCTGAATTAGTTTAGCATACCTACAGGCAGATTCTAAGAAATGATCTAGTGGATATTTTGATTTAACCTGTTCAACTAGATCCCTAAGAACGATAGCTTCTTCCTGAGTGTGCTTAATATAGGCAGAGTGAACTGTCTTTTTATTCAACAATTTACAAGTTATTGGTTCCACATCAATATTAAAAGCATCTTGGTCAACAGAGTGTTTTGTATAACAACATTATCATATGGAGCTTTCCTTTAAGTTTCCTTAAATCATCTTTGAGAGCTGTAATTATCAAAACTTTTTCCTGAAGACTAGCATTTAAATTAGAGATTTCCATAGACTTTAGATTGTCCTGATTAATTAAATCATCACATTGTTCTTTTGATCGAATACGTGATGGTTTAATCAAGTCATAAAGTTGCTTGTAGGTCTGTTTCAAATACTCATTCTCAATAATAAGCTTTGACACCTATGATTCCATTCAATTTTATTGTTTCATATCTCCTCTAAGTCCTTTTTAATATTATCTCATTTATTTTTCCAACTTAGATATTTATTTCTCTCTTTCAACTTTTATTTACCGTGTCTTTCTCTTTAGGACTGAGCTTTTTAATTCATTTATTCAAAACATTGATCAAAAACTTGAGCACTTTAGAATTTGAAACCAATTGTCCATTGCAAATATTATCCGGATTAAGTTGAGTTATCAACTTCTTAAAGAGATGCAATGTTTTTCAAGAGTGGGTAAACTTTTTGAACAGTTTTATAAATCTTTTTTCAATGAAATCCTTTTTGTTGAGAAGCTCTGTCTCAAGTTTTAGATACCTTTTTCATTTCAGACATTCACAGAAGCATTATCCACAGAAGAATTCATAATTATGTTCACAATATCTTTGTTAATGACTTGTTCCAAGAGTCGTTCGTTTTCATTCAAAACTTGATTCATTTTCACTTCAAATGTTTTTGACTCTAAATGATTATGTTCCACAGCCTGTTCCATTTGATGGAAGACATTTTGGACTTCAGAAAGTTCATCAATCAAATATTGATCGAATGTATTAAATAAGTCCTTCAGAGCTTTTACAAATGGAATTATTTCATCCCTAAAACAAGCTTTTATATGTTTGAAACCCCTACGAGCCCTCAGTGATGTTGATGAGGTGTGGTTCTATATCTTTGTGAACAAACCATGTCAAACCAGTAAGATGGTATTTTTAAGTTTATTCAAACTGTATTAACCTTGCTGACTTTAGGAAGTTCTTTTGGAACCTCAACTTTTGTGGGTCTTCTAGAAAGAGTGGGTTCTGGAGAATTCACAGAATTCTTAGACCAAAAGGCTTGTTTAGCAGATAATTCAGTTTGTGGAACAAATCGTGTTTCAAAAATTTTAAAAAAGTTGTGTTAAGATCAACATAATCGGAATGGTTGTAGTATTGACTTCTTTTCTAACATCATAGGATCTTTTTGTTTTAAAAGCATTTTTGAATGACTCTCTTCAGCAAGCATTAGGGTCTCTTCAGAGTCGGATATCACATATACACTCGTATTCTGTATGAACATACCATCATAAAGCTTTGGTTCCATCTAATGAGCTTTCTTTAGATTGAAAGGGATTTTGAAGAATCCTTGAGCTTGTTTAGTGGTATGATTCATAAGAAAACTGACGGTTTCGTCAACATGTGAATAGTTTGTGCGGATTGATCCTCTTTTTAAAAAACAATATTATCTAGCTGTTTTAATCCTCTTTCTAACGTAATCTCTCTATCCGATTGTTCCTAGATTCTTCTTTCTTAAAAATATTTTTTGAAGAATAGTAACTGATTGCATTAAAGATTCCTTTTCTTTTAAATGTTAAGAAAGAGTTTGTATAAGAGATCAATCTCTACAGACTGATGCACTTGAATCTGAACATTACCATTGGCTTCTTAAAATCACATTTTGTTCTTCTTTCAAAACTTTAACTTGTTCCTTGTATCTTTCAAGCTCAGCAGTTAAAGTATCATTGACACTTTTATTGTCCAGATTTATCTTAGTACAATTAACTACTTAGGTTTTTAGTTGTTTAATCACAGATAATATCAGTGCATCTTGTTCTGCAGAGGAGTTAGAATTCTGAACAGCTGCTTGTTGTGATTCAATCATATATTGAGAATAAGGAATGATATTGCCATCAATGGTTATTTCAGTCTCTAAGTGGTTCACAACATCTCGTACTGTTTAGAAGATGGTATTGCCTGCACAGCTTGATTAATCATATTATTATTCATATTATCATGATTGTATACCTCAACAAGAGCATATGAACCATAATGAGATAAATTCTCCATAAGAGCAACTTTGGTAGTGTTAAGTTCATCACAATGAGAGTCACATGCATCCAAATCATCAGCTTGATAAGCAGCATTGTGAGTAATGACAGTCTGTGCTGCTTGACCTTCTGGAATTCCTGGATCTACCAAAAATACAAGTTCATCTAATGTAGATTTGATCAACTTGCTTAAGCTTTGTTGTACAAACAACACTTTATCCGATAAAACCATGAATATCCCTTTCCTTTAGGTTTAGTGCACTGTTTGGACATGTGGCCTTCCCCTTTGCAGTTGTAACAAATAACAGTCCTTTGTTTCCCAGAATTGCTTCCACTTGTTCCTGGAGTGTATGTCCTTGCAGTACTCGCAGCTAAAGACGTTTGTCTCCCCTGAATTGGTTGTAAGGTCACTTTTCCATTATTAATGGTAATCTTGGGCTGACTATGGGTTTTGATGAATTACTCAGCTGATTATTGGTAGTAGTGTAGCGGAAGTGACAATGCAGTCAGGAAAAGGACATATTGTGTGATTGATGGCATCAATAGGATCATTACCTTTCTGGAACACTAGAACAAATAGACCCGAGTCTGGTTAGGAAAATTCAGGTTGTTGGTTAATTGTGGGGAGCATATTCCAATTAAGGGATGGATGATGATGGAGAATAAACGTTGTGGTGAACTGAATGATTGTAATATTGGATGGTAAAGTGATTGAAAGAGGTGTTGATGATTGATGAGTTGAGTATTGTTGAGACTGATAAGGTGATCCATACTGTAGAGACTGATATGGTGAAACTTGTGGTTGAAATTGAGTGTTTTGGTAAGAGTTTTGATGAGTTTTGAAAGGAGACTAGAGTCATATAATGGGGTTTGCAACCAAAGGAGCAAGGCGGATTGAGTTGCGTTATGCATTTTGTTACATATGAAACCTCATTTGCATGAAATTCATGTTGTCCCAAGTAAGCATGAAGCTGATCAACGTTAGTTGTATGCAAATCCAAACCAGTTTGACATCTGTCACAAATTTGCTCCACTATCTAATCTAGTTTTTAATATAAGTTAGCTTAAAATTTCAGCTTATTGTATCCTGCTTATTGTATTTTTCGTTTTAAAAGCTTGTAACCACTTTCATTATTAATAAAATTCAGTTTCCTTTAATTGTGTTGAATTAATGTGTTTTTACTTTATTGCAATATTACTAAAATGTATTTGCATTTTAATTAAATAAGCTCAATAAGCTCTTGTCACTAAATAAGCTAATACTTATTCAGTTAAGTTTGCTAATAGCTTAACTGAATAAGCTTAATCACTTCAATTACCTCAAAATTACCTTAAGCTTAAAATGGATGATAAGCCAGACATGGAAGGGCTTATAGGACTTTACCAGCTAATGAAAATAAGCTTGAGCTTGTAGATAAGCTCTTTAGAGCATTAATAAGTCCTTGTTTTGAGCAAAGGACATGATATGTTCACTTTTACTCCTTTTAGCTTAATTTCTTATCCAGCTTATTAATCTGCTTATTGTGTGCTTATTATAATTTAATTGTGCTTATTCAGTCTTATTATAGCTTAATATGTCAAGTTTATAGTTTAGATTTAGCTTGTTTTGAGTTTTATATAAAATCTGTCCAATTCTTAGTTTAATCTGCTTATTAGCTCAGCTTATCATTAAGTGCTTATTTCTATTAGATTTTTGCTTATTTGTCCTTAATAATCATAATACTTAATCTGTTTTCAGCATTTGAGGCATTTTAAGATCTGTTTTAGCTTAAAATGGGTTTATCAAGTTTTAAAGGGGTGTTTGGGTTAAGGAACTTAAATATGGTAAAATAGTGTGTAATCTATTTTTGGTACTCAAGTCAGTTTTTCATAAGTCTCTAATTTAGCTAAATATTAGTTTTTACATAAGTTTTAAAATTGTTTTTTGTTAATGTTATTGTAGTATGTTTCATCAAAAGCTCAAGTCTGCTAGTCTAAGTGTTTTTAAAACTGCTTATTTGTTGAACTTTTCAAAAGTCTATTTGACATGTGGTTTTGTGTTCTAAATTGGTTTCAATTTACATCTGTTTTGAGTAGTAGTCTTTGGATTAGCCTTTTGAGTAATTAGGATCAAAAACAGTCAAGCTTCATGGTATGTTCTTAAAAGTTAAATATTGCAGATCATTTGTGGTTAGAATCTAGCTTAACTTTGATTAATTTTGATTAAATTTAGCTTATTGTAGTATGATTCCAATATGTTTTTAGCTTTTTAGTTTGTCGAAATAGTTTTTGAGTCTTAAAATTAAGCTGCAAGTAGTCATTTCAACTAAAAAAGCCAAAAACAAGTAGAGTAATATGTCCTTTTCATTTTTCTTTTATAGCTTGTTTCCTAAACTAATCTGCTTAATTTTAGCTTATTTGAGTCATTTGAGTTTAGTATTTAATCTGTTTTCAGTTTTTAGCTTTTTCTGAGTGCTTATCAGTCCTAAATCTACTTTTTAAAAAATAGTGAAAAAGTCCTTTAAAACTAACCTCTTAGAGTAAACTGTCTAAGTGGTTTTAGTTGTTTTTCAGCTTATTGTTTTTGCTTATTTCTAGTCATTAGTGCTTATTAAGTTTAGGTCTAAGTCTGGTTTACAGCATATTAGTTTTCTAGTTGCTTATTGGGTCCAAAAATCCAAATAGTTTTAGCTAAATATCTAATAGTCTTAATTAAATAACAACTATCACTTTTGTTGTCTTTTTCTAGTCGATATTGGAGAGAGGAAGTGTGCTGGCTTGAGAGTCTCTTAATTAAATTTGCTTATTCATTAGCTTTTTCAAAAAGAAAAGATAAAAAAATGTTTTGCAAAAAGGGATAGTCATAGGACTCGAACCTGTGACCTTCCCTTCAACACACACACGCCTTAACCATCTGCCCTTGGGACTTTTTCATTCTAATGTTGTTTCATTTATTTGTTATACAAGTTTAGTTTTTTAGCTTATTTTGCTTATTGAATTTTAGCAGCTTAATGGTAATAGCTTATTGACCCGTTTTTCTTTGTAAACCTCATAAAAAAAAAAAAAAAAAAAAAAAAACAAAAGAAATAGAGTCTAGTATTTTTTAAAAATTTTCCCTTACAATTTTTTAGGATTAAGTTTAGTATTTTTAATTTAATTTTTAGTCTTATTTAGTTTTAAAAATAGTTTTATTTATTTTTAAAAAAAAATATTTCTGTTATTAAAAATTAGTTTAATACATTTTAGTTTAAGAAATTTTCATTTTGAGTTTTAAGAAGTTTTATTTTGTCATTTTAGTTATTTAGTTAGATAATATTAGTTAGATTTAAATTGCTTTTAATGTCGTTAGAGTTTTAAATTGCCTTTATTTTTAGATTAGGGTGCCTTTATGTGTTTTTCCTTTGCGTTATTAGATTTAGAATCCAAATACCAAAATTTCGATTATTCAAGCACCCGATCACGAACCTAAACAAAATTTTTAATATTCACGCTTCGTTGGAAAAACGACTCGGGAACGATTTGAACCTTATCCTTTCCTAAGGGTAATTTTCTCATCAATACTTTCCGGAAATATATTTTATTAGTAATTAGCTTATTACTCTTCCCCAAGAGTAATTCGACTTTTTACTAATACTATATATACATATACTATAAATACGTGAGAATCAGTCGCCTTTTCTGGAAAATTGGTATCGGTTACTTTAGGATTATGAGAGTGTACCAGTAGTATATTAAATTCTAGAACTTGTTTTTATAATGCATCCCAAGATCGCATAGTAAGTATTAGGATTTGCTTGATAAGAGGCATTAGGATTAACCCATGTTTTAAACCTGTAATTGGTATGATGGTCACACCGATCTTATAACTATCTCACACCCTTGCCATGCACTCATCTTTAGTGCAGGATACCCCTAGTACAACCCTCCGAGCCTATCCTTTTTCACGGTTCTCGTAATTTTCTGGTTAAGCCGGACTATTAATAAAGAGCATTGTCACCCTTAAACCAATCGTTACACCCAAATCGCCTTAGCCTACCTTGTATGTACTTATTTTTAGTACATTATTGTTTTAACCCAAGTTAATTATTTGAGTACACGGTTGCTAAGTCCTTATCCTTGTAAATACAGTTTTGGGACGATTGGGATTCATGGTAGTATTTATTTCGCGGAAGAATGGGGAAGAAAAGTTAAGTCAATACCCCCATATGTTTGTTAAATGATCTCCATGTTATTTTGATCCACCTCAAATTGGGTCATTAGTTAGATTGTAAATATCGAGCATGTAAAAGCTCAAGTGTAGGGGTACGTATTATAAACCTCATGTGATGTATTATGTTATTCAAAAAAAAGAGAAAAGAAAAAGAAAGAGATTGATGTAGAGTTGTGTAGAGTTTGTATATCTTCGTCCGAGTCTTGGCTTAGCAACCAAACCAGCGTGTATTCATGTAAATAATTAGCTAACCCTTCCACTCCAAATTCACCCAAAGCCACCCAAATGTATCCCATCCGTTTCCGTTTCCATTATATGTTATCTTACACCTACACCCCACAACCCTTTAAAAGACCTCTTAGATAGTAATGAATAATGCTTGCACCTAGCGGTGGAGGTTTGATCCTTTACCAAGCCTATGGTAATTTATATGCTATGACAAGTAATGAGTGTTGATTTTCTGTTTCCCCCTTATGTTATAATTTATTATACACCCGAGAGAAAGAGAGAATCCCAAACACTTATGTGAGGTGCTAGTATATACTTTCCGTGCTTTTAATTACGAGGTCTAGAAGGTTGTGTTGTAAAATACTTTTAAAGAGTAGGTAAAATGACCCCTCATATTGTTATTGTCTAGGTAGAAAAGCCCATTTGCTTGAGGACAAGCAAATCCCAAGTGTAGGGGTATTTGATGAGGTGTCATTTTATACACTTTTTCGGGGTCGTTTAACCCCCTAAATCGTGTGTTTATGCCTAAAATAGGTACTTAATCGTTCCTTTTCAGGTATTTTGCATTTGGAAGGCATTTGGAGGAAATACACGTGACTTGGGCTCATTTGGAGAAGAAACGGACAAGACTACGGACCTACACCAACATGGCTCAAGAATTTCTCTACAGTGGCTGGAGACGGCGTCACAAATACAACGTGACGCCGTCACAACGATGATTAAGACGGTGTCACGAGTTTCCAAGACGGCGTCAGAGCACACGACCCAGCCCATTATCTAGAATATTCTCTTTCATGACGGCGTCATGATTAAAACGCGACGCCATCATAGCGAATTTCCTATATATACAAACCCGAATTTAGGGTTTTGAGTGTGTAACTTTAGAATAAAAAGAGGGTACGAACCCTAGTTTGTTTAGCAGCTGTTAAGGACGAAGTTAAGGCCTAAAAACCCTATTGTACTTCCTCCAACTCATGTTTTAATCAAGTGAGGTTTATTTAATCATTCAATATGTCTATGTGTTGTTTGATTCATCTATGTTCTTGCTTTACTTTTAACATGCTTGGCTAAACCTCCTGTTGTGTTTATTTATGATTGTATAAAACCTAGAATGTAGATCTTAGTGGTGTTGCTTCTTATGATGGATGTGCATGTTAGGCCTTAGAAAACTAGTTTTTGTCTGTATCGCTGTTGATATGTCTAGGGAAACGTGATTGTGTAGAAAGAATACCATCGGGTAACAGTCTTCATACTACCTTGCCCCCTAATATGGTTGATCCACTCTTAATATATTTCACATGCACTTAGTGTACCCTTAGGGGCCTTGTAATTGTCTTCATACTACCTTGCTTGTGCGTTGCTCTAACAGAATGCTAAGTAGACGACGGGTTCGTGTAATTCGTTCATAACTTAGGAAATAATTACACAGATCATCACAAGCGTGACAAGGCAACAATACTAGGAGAAGCAATCTAGGGAGTAATACATGATTAAGTAAACACAGTCTTTTATCTTATTGTTATCACCATTAGCGTAGTTGTTATTAGCTAAAACCAAACCAACCTCTCCAATTATATGATTTACTTGCTTTCTATAAAATACAAAAAGAATCTTCCCTCAACCTTTAGAATTCTGTTAGACCGTGATCAAGCCTTCTCAACCTATTCCTCGAGTGAACGATAACAACCCCCCGAGTCTTGCCTATACTACTACTACAACGATTATGTGCTCTGCCTAGGGAGTTGTAAAACTTCTTGTTGAAGTCGAACGATGACCGCATCAACGCATAAGATTGCAATTTTTGTTTTATCTCTCATAATACATTAAAAAAAACTTTTTATTTTATTTTTTTATACTTAAATTTTGGGCTTATGTACAAACTGATTTTTTAAACGTTTTTCTTTGTTTTTTACGTTTTAATACGTTTTCGTTCGTTTTTGTACGTTTTATACGATTTTGTTTAATTTTATACGATTTTAGTTCATTTTTATACGATTTTACGTTTTTATACGTTTTTATATGTTTTCATCTGTTTTTATACGTTTTTGTTCATTTTTATACATTTGTGTACATTTCATACGCTTTTATATGTTTTATTATGGTTTTATATGTGTTTATACGTTTTTGCACTTTTTTATAAGTTTTCATACGCTTTAGTACGTTTTTATATGTTTTATGCGTTTTCGTACAAAAATGTATTAAACGTACAAAACGTATTAAAACTTACAAAATCTTACAAAACCGTATAAAACCGGATAAAAATCATAAGAAAACGTATGAAAGCGACAAAAGAGTATAAATATGAACAACAACGTACAAAACGGATGAAAAAACTATAAAAACGGAAAAAAGGGATGAAAACGTATCATAACGTCCAAAAACGTAAAAGATCGTATAAAAGCGGATGAAAACGTACATAAATCATAAAAAATCGTATAAAACGGATGAAAATGTATAAAAACTTATAAAACGTATAATGACGTAAAAAACATACAAAAGCGTATAAAATAATTCGGGTTAGCACACAAGCCAAAATTTTAAGTATAATAAAAATAAGAGTTTTTTTTAACGTAATTTGAGAGGTAAAACAAAAATTACAATCTTATGCCCTCATGTTAGTCCCCTTTTTAATGACCGTTTAAACATCATGAGTAAATTGGACAGGACTCGTAATTTTTGCATAGCATAAGGACATGACTCGCCGAAAAATGTTTAAGGACAATATATGTGAAATCCGGTAAATCTTAAGGACCATTAAGTAATTAACTATTAATTAAATTAGAAACCTCTATGTCATACATAGTGACCAGGGGCGGAGCCAGGATTTTGAGTTAAGGGGGCCGGAATATTTTTAGCGATATCAATAACGACTAACGAACATCGATATTCTTATAAAGAAACTGAAAGTAAACAATTTGACTATCAATTTTGGTTGTCACCAAAAGTAAACATAATTTTGGGTTAAGTGTTTTCATTTGTTACACATTATACATTAATATATGGGAGGTGATTTGTACACACATTTTTTTGCCATTCACCACTAAATATGTATCTGTGTGTTGTACTGTGTGCATTAGCAGATGTACTTTAGTGGTAGATGGCAAAAATATTATGTGTACAAATCACCTCCCTTAATATATGACTTTGAATTTGCTAAAGTCATTTGTTTTGTATATCAAAATTATTGTAATTTAAAGAAAATGGGAACCACTGACCTTGACCTTTTTGTCCATGAATGTGCCCAAAGTATATACATAGAACTTTTTCCTTTATTAATTTAGGGGGACACTTCATAATCTATGTTTCAAGCAACCAGACATATTTTGTACTTTCTCCGTTACAATAAATTATAGTTCACTGACAAAAAAACACATAGTTTAAGAAAAACATCATTATTATAGCTTTCTCTTTTTTACTTTTTGCACAATGACAGTTTTACCCTTAACCAATTAATTTCTAACTTCTTTAAAGTTTGTAATAATAACATTAAGTGAGGGTAATATGGTAAACTTAATATAAATTCCTTATCTATTTTTAGAAGTGGACAATTAATTTGAGACAAACAAAAAAGAAAACATAGACTATAATTATGGGACGGAGGGAGTATAACAATTAGGTTTTTAAGTTATTGAAAATGATTTTAAAACATCAATAAAGTAACAATTAACAATGTTGTCAAATTAATAAATTTCACATACGCTCTCTAGATGAAGTTGATATCCAACTTTGCTACTATTTTTTTATACCTTAACAACTAAAAGCAACAAAAACTAAAAGAAAAATTACACAATTTAAAGACAAAAATTAATACAATAATGTTTTTCTACTTTCCAAAGCATCTGACAAAAAGTAGCATGAGTACTATTACACACAAATATCCAAAAAACGGCTTATGTTATATGTACCCCCTGAAACACCATTTGTACCCCCCCCCGGTTTTTTTGCCTTTTTTTTGTATTTTATTTTTTTTGTATTTTTATAATTTTGTATATGTTATAAAACTGTGACACGGAAAAAACGGAACGAAAAATATAAAGTTTAACAGGTCAAAAGTATGAAACTGTCAAAATTTACGGAACATAAACTGATAAAAAACTGCGTTGCACTGTAAAAAGGGGGTACAAAAGAAATTTTTCTTACTTTTTGGCACTATTTAGTGGGCCAGGGGGGGTACCAATAGTAGCACCCCCAAAAAAAAGTAGTACGCGTACAATTATTATATTCTTTTTTTTATCAATATCTATTTTCCCTAAACCTTTCTTCTTCTCCCATACCTGCATCTATCTTTTTCACTCTTTATTTTCGACAATCCTTTAAGTGACTACATTAAACAATTACCACTTAAATAATATAATAACAATAGGTGTGTTTAGATATGGGCTATTGGCAGGGGCTCGAACGAAGACTTTATAAAACTTTCGCCGGAAACCAAAGTTACAAGCTGGGCAGTTGGGCCAGTTAGGGGTGGCTGAGCACCCGCTAGCTACCCTACTGGCTCCGCCTCTGATAGTGAATGTTGCACTCCCACTTTCATCAGTAACATTTATATTGACCTTGACGCTATATGAAACATGGTTGTTAAGATCCCGATCCTGATCTTAGGATCTTACGATTTTACGATACTGCAAAGCAAAAACGATCCAGATCCTACGTAGGATCTTTGCTTGCTTAGGATCTTATAGGATCCCGATCTTGACCATAGGATCTTAAGATCTACTACGATCCGATCTTACTTTTCTCGAACCACGAACTAAAATCTACGAATTTATGGGTTGTGTTTCCTAGATATTAAAAAAACAACAAGTTAATCTTCTTAAAGATTTTATAATTATAATTTATGACAACATTCCTATGAAACATTTATATAATTTTGTGTTTATGATATATAATCATTTGTAGATTTATATAATATTAGAAAGACTATTAAGAAAATAACATTATAGTAGGATCTTACGATCCCGATCCTACCTTACGATCTCGATCTTGCAAAGACGAAAACGATCCTGGCAGGGGCGGAGCCAGGATTTTGAGTTAAGGGGGGCCGAAATCTTTTTGGCGATATCAATAACGACTAACGACTAACGAACATCGATATTCTTATAAAGAAACTGAAAGTAAACAATTTGACAATCAATTTTGGTTGTCACCACATGTAAACAATAATTTTGGTTACTTGTTTTCATTTGTACACAATATACCATTAATATATGGGACGTGATTTGTACACACATTCTTTTTGCCATTCACCACTAAATATGTATATGTGTGTTGTACTGTGTGCATTAGCAGTTGTTCATTTGTAGTATATGCAAAAATATTAAGTGTACAATAGCTAGATATCTCACCACGCACCCCCACGCTTAATATATGACTTTGAGTTTGCTAAAATAATCTGTTTTGTATATCAAAATTGTTGTAATTTAAAGAAAATGGGAACCACTGACCTTGACCTTTTTGTCCATGAATGTGCCCAAAGTATATACATAGAACTTTTTCCTTTATACATAGGGGCACAACAGAATTTATGTTTCAAGCAACCATACATATTTTGTACTTCCTCCGTCCCATAATTATAGTTTACCGACAAAAAACACGTAGTTTAAGAAAAACATCATTATTACAGCTTTCTCGCTCTTACTTTTTGCACAATGACACTTTTACCCTTAACCAATTAATTTCTAACTTCTTTAAAGTTTGTAATAATAACATTAAGTGAGGGTAATATGGTAAACTTAATATAAATTCCTTATCTATTTTTAGAAGTGGACAATTAATTTGAGACAAACAAAAAAGAAAACATAGACTATAATTATGGGACGGAGGGAGTATAACAATTAGGTTTTTAAGTTATTGAAAATGATTTTAAAACATCAATAAAGTAACAATTAACAATGTTGTCAAATTAATAAATTTCACATACGCTCTCTAGATGAAGTTGATATCCAACTTTGCTACTATTTTTTTATACCTTAACAACTAAAAGCAACAAAAACTAAAAAGACAAAAATTAATACAGTAATGTTTTTCTACTTTCCAAAGCATCTGACAAAAAGTAGCATGAGTACTATTACACACAAATATTCAAAAAAAGGCTTATGTTATATGTACCCCCTGAAACACCATTTGTACCCCCCCCTCGTTTTTTTGCTTTTTTTGTAGGGGGGTATTTTATTTTTTTTGTATTTTTATAATTTTGTATATGTTATAAAACTGTGACACGGAAAAAACGGAACGAAAAATATAAAGTTTAACAGGTCAAAAGTATGAAACTGTCAAAATTTACGGAACAGAAACTGATAAAAAACTGTGTTGCACTGTAAAAAGGGAGGTACAAAAGAAAATTTTCATACTTTTTGGCACTATTTAGTGGGCCAGGGGGGTACCAATAGTAGCACCCCCAAAAAAAAAGTAGTACGCGTACAATTATTATATTCTTTTTTTATCAATATCTCTTTTCCCTAAACCTTTCTTCTTCTCCCACTTACCTGCATCTATCTTTTTCACTCTTTATTTTCGACAATCCTTTAAGTGACTACATTAAACAATTACCACTTAAATAACATAATAACAATAGGTGTGTTTAGATATGGGTTATTGGCAGGGGCTCGAACGAAGACTTTATAAAACTTTCGCCGGAAACCAAAGTTACAAGCTGGGCAGTTGGGCCAGTTAGGGGTGGCTGAGCACCCGCTAGCTACCCTACTGGCTCCGCCTCTGATAGTGAATGTTGCACTCCCACTTTCATCAGTAACATTTATATTGACCTGATGCTTATTTTAAAATGGTTGTTAAGATCCCGATCCTGATCTTAGGATCTTACGATTTTACGATACTTCAAAGCAAAAACGATCCAGATCCTACGTAGGATCTTTGCTTGCTTAGGATCTTATAGGATCCCGATATTGACCATAGGATCTTAAGATCTACTATGATCCGGTCTTACTTTTCTCGAACCACGAACTAAAATCTACGAATTTATGGGTTGTGTTTCCTAGATATTAAAAAAACAACAAGTATGTGAAATCCGGTAAATCTTAAGGACCATTTAAGTAATTAACTGTTAATTAAATTAGAAACCTCTATGTCATACATAGTGAATGTTGCACTCCCACTTTCATCAGTAACATTTATATTGACCTTGACGCTATATGAAACATGGTTGTTAAGATCCCGATCCTACCTTACAATCTCGATCTTGCAAAGACGAAAACGATCCTGGCAGGGGCGGAGCCAGGATTTTGAGTTAAGGGGGGCCAAAATCTTTTTGGCGATATCAATAACGACTAACGAACATCGATATTCTTATAAAGAAACTGAAAGTAAACAATTTGACAATCAATTTTGGTTGTCACCACATGTAAACAATAATTTTGGTTACTTGTTTTCATTTGTACACAATATACCATTAATATATGGGACGTGATTTGTACACACATTCTTTTTGCCATTCACCACTAAATATGTATATGTGTGTTGTACTGTGTGCATTAGCAGTTGTACATTAGTAGTATATGGCAAAAATATTATGTGTACAAATCACCTCCTTTAATATATGACTTTGAATTTGCTAAAGTAATTTGTTTTGTATATCAAAATTGTTGTAATTTAAAGAAAATGGGAACCACCCACCTTGACCTTTTTGTCCATGAATGTGCCCAAAGTATATACATAGAACTTTTTCCTTTATACATAGGGGCACAACAGAATTTATGTTTCAAGCAACCATACATATTTTGTACTCTCTCCGTCCCATAATTATAGTTCACCGACAAAAAACACGTAGTTTAAGAAAAACATCATCATTACAGCTTTCTCTCTCTTACTTTTTGCACAATGACAGTTTTACCCTTAACCAATTAATTTCTAACTTCTTTAAAGTTTGTAATAATAACATTAAGTGAGGGTAATATGGTAAACTTAATATAAATTCCCTATCTATTTTTAGAAGTGGACAATTAATTTGGGACAAACAAAAAAGGAAACCTGGACTATAATTATGGGACGGAGGGAGTATAACAATTAGGTTTTTAAGTTATTGAAAATGATTTTAAAACATCAATAAAGTAACAATTAACAATGTTGTCAAATTAATAAATTTCACATACGCTCTCTAGATGAAGTTGGTACCCAACTTTGCTACTATTTTTTTATACCTTAACAACTAAAAGCAAAAAAAACTAAAAAGACAAAAATTAATACAGTAATGTTTTTCTACTTTCCAAAGCATCTGACAAAAAGTAGCATGAGTACTATTACACACAAATATCCAAAAAAAAAGGCTTATGTTATAGTGAACCAACCCTGAACATCACCATTTGTACCCCCCCCACCGTATTTTTTTGTTGCCCGTTTTTTGTATTTTATTTTTTTTGTATTTTTATAATTTTGTATATTTAAAAAAACTGATAGACACGGAAAAAACGGAACGCAAATATAAAGTTTAAAATAACCAGTCAAAGTGTTAAAATGTTAAAAAATACGGAACAGAAACTGATATAAAACTGTGTTGCACTGTAAAAATGTAGGTACAAAAGAAAATTTTCAATACTTTTTTGGCACTATTAGTTGGCCAGAGGGGGTACCAAATGTAGCACGCCCCAAAAAAAAAGTAGTACGCGTAAAATTATTATATTCTTTTTTTAACAATATCTCTTTTTCCCTAAACCTTTCTTCTCTCCCCTTAACCTGCATCTATCTTTTTCACTCTTTATTTTCGACAATCCTTTAAGTGACTACATTAAACAATTACCACTTAAATAATATAATAACAATAGGTGTGTTTAGATATGGGCTATTGGCAGGGGCTCGAACGAAGACTTTATAAAACTTTCGCCGGAAACCAAAGTTACAAGCTGGGCAGTTGGGCCAGTTAGGGGTGGCTGAGCACCCGCTAGCTACCCTACTGGCTCCGCCTCTGATAGTGAATGTTGCACTCCCACTTTCATCAGTAACATTTATATTGACCTTGAAGCTATATGAAACATGGTTGTTAAGATCCCGATCCTGATCTTAGGATCTTACGATTTTACGATACTTCAAAGCAAAAACGATCCAGATCCTACGTAGGATCTTTGCTTGCTTAGGATCTTATAGGATCCCGATATTGACCATAGGATCTTAAGATCTACTCTGATCTGATCTTGACTTTTCTCGAACCACGAACTAAATCTACGAATTTATGGTATTGTGTTTCTTAGATATTAAAAAAAACAACAAGTTAATCTTCTACTAAAGATTTTATAATATAATTTATGACACAATCCTATGAAACATTTATATATTTTGTGTTTATGATATATAATCTTTTGTAGATTTATATAACATATTAGAAAGACTATTAAGAAATAACATTATAGTAGGATCTTACGATCCCGATCCTACCTTACGATCCCGATCCTACCTTACGATCTCGATCTTGCAAAGACGAAAACGATCCTGGCAGGGGGCGGAGCCAGGATTTTGAGTTAAGGGGGGCCGAAATCTTTTTGGCGATATCAATAACGACTAACGTACATCGATATTCTTATAAAGAAAATGAAAGTAAACAATTGACGAATCAATTTTATGGTTGTCAACTCACATATGTAAACAATAATTTTGGTTACTTGTTTTCATTTGTACACAATATACCATTAATATATGAGAGGTGATTTTTACACACATTCTTTTTGCCATTCACCACTAAATATGCATTTGTGTGTTGTACTGTGTGCATTAGCAGATGTACTTTAGTGGTAGATGGCAAAAAATAATTTGTGTACAAAACACCTCCTTTAATATATGACTTTGAATTTGCTAAAGTAATTTGTTTTGTATATCAAAATTGTTGTAATTTAAAGAAAATGGGAACCACCCACCTTGACCTTTTTGTCCATGAATGTGCCCAAAGTATATACATAGAACTTTTTCCTTTATACATAGGGGCACAACATAATTTATGTTTCAAGCAACCATACATATTTTGTACTTTCTCCGTCCCATAATTATAGTTCACCTACAAAAAACACGTAGTTTAAGAAAAACATCATCATTACAGCTTTCTCTCTCTTACTTTTTGCACAATGACAGTTTTACCCATAACCAATTAATTTCTAACTTCTTTAAAGTTTGTAATAATAACATTAAGTGAGGGTAATATGGTAAACTTAATATAAATTCCTTATCTATTTTTAGAAGTGGACAATTAATTTGAGACAAACAAAAAAGAAAACATAGACTATAATTATGGGACGGAGGGAGTATAACAATTAGGTTTTTAAGTTATTGAAAATGATTTTAAAACATCAATAAAGTAACAATTAACAATGTTGTCAAATTAATAAATTTCACATACGCTCTCTAGATGAAGTTGATATCCAACTTTGCTACTATTTTTTTATACCTTAACAACTAAAAGCAACAAAAACTAAAAGAAAAATTACACAATTTAAAGACAAAAATTAATACAGTAATGTTTTTCTACTTTCCAAAGCATCTGACAAAATGTAGCATGAGTGCTATTACACACAAATATCCAAAAAAAAGACTTATGTTATATGTACCCCCTGAAACACCCATTATACCCCCCCCCCCCCGGTTTTTTTTTGCCTTTTTTGTATTTTATTTTTGTTGTATTTTTATAATTTTTTATATTGTTATACAACTAAAACTGTGACACGGAAAAAACGGAACGAAAAATATAAAGTTTAACAGGTCAAAAGTATGAAACTGTCAAAATTTACGGAACAGAAACTGATAAAAAACTGCGTTGCACTGTAAAAAGAGGGATACAAAAGAAATCTTTCGTACTTTTTGGCACTATTTAGTGGGGCAGGGGGGGTACCAATAGTAGCACCCCCAAAAAAAAAGTAGTACGCGTACAATTACTATATTCTTTTTTTATCAATATCTCTTTTCCCTAAACCTTTCTTCTTCTCCCACTTACCTGCATCTATCTTTTTCACTCTTTATTTTCGACAATCCTTTAAGTGACTACATTAAACAATTACCACTTAAATAACATAATAACAATAGGTGTGTTTAGATATGGGCTATTGGCAGGGGCTCGAACGAAGACTTTATAAAACTTTCGCCGGAAACCAAAGTTACAAGCTGGGCAGTTGGGCCAGTTAGGGGTGGCTGAGCATCCGCTAGCTACCCTACTGGCTCCGCCTCTGGATCCTGGGTAGGATCCCGAACTTGACAACCTTGATATAAAATAATTAAAAAGTTATGAAAGACAGAGATTAAACATACAATTGGATGAACCGTAAACTATAAGATAAAGATAAATAAAATACCGTGGAATCACATATTATGGGATTATTTTGCAAGACTTGCACAAGAAATCATCATGTAAAACTATGAGTTCTCTATTTCTAAACATAGAACAGACGTAAATACAACCTCATAACCACATTGTAACATTTAATTGCAGTTACTTTTTAATATACAACAAAATTTAGTAATAAATGATTAAATTATTAAAATAACTACCTTATGCATATCATGTATTTCTTGAATTGATCATAAAGACAATCACTATAAAAGTTTTAGAAAAAGTCATCTTTAATAGAATTCAAACTTAACTTGTTATATAATATTTTGAGAGTGCTTTGTATGGCCGAGTCAATTCGATTCTAAATTGAGATGAGGGGATGTGAGTGACTATATATATGCTCTCAAATTTGATACATTCAATGAGTTAAGCTTCACCATCGGTCACACCTGTCAACACTCGTTCACACACACCATGGATGGCAGCAAACGAAAAGGATCAGTGGACTCGAAGGAAGCATAAACCCAATATCTATGCAATACCGAACCATGATGTGCTAGAAAGTATTTCAAGTGGAAACGACAACATAATCTCAACAGTAGCATCAAAGGCTCAGATTGGTAAACAATCAAAAAAATGGATTAATCCGTCATGGCTGCAAAGTTAGTAACTTGCCCCGCCAAGATGCGGATAATCTCAACTTTATACATTTGTCTTCCGACGACATCGTTTATAGTGGACAATATTACCTTTTTATACAAGTGTCGTCCGACCACGCAGTGTAATTTTTATCTTTAATCAAACAGTGAGAAATAAGGCTCAAATAAGCAATCTAGAGGAGGAGATACCCAAACACCGTCACGGGGCAACCACAATCGGGTCGAGTTTGCCCAGCCAAGATTTTAGGGCCTGAGTCAAAACTATTTGCAAAATTTTATCGGGATTAATCAACAACCCCTGATTTTTAACAACTAAACCAACCACTCACCTAAGCTCATCATCGTTGCACACCCATCACCATCGTCACACGCCATGGATGGCAACAAAAAAGGATCGACGACATCGAAAAAGCATAAGCAGGAAATCTAAGCAATCCCGAACCATAAATTTGCAAGTAATTAATTTTAAGCATAAATGACAACAACAATCTAAACAGCAGCATCAAAGACTCAAATTTATAAACAATCGAAAAATAGGATTAATCCGTCATGGCTGCAATATTAGTAACTTGCCCCGCCAAGATGCGCATAATCTTAACTTTATACATTTTTCGTTTAGACAAAGTCGTCTAAAGGCCAAACATGGTCGTCTTTGGGATGATAAAAACGACTTCTATTCTGGAATAGCCTCTACTATTCCCCACACTTTAAAACTTGTTTAAAAACGCAGCAAATGTATTTATATCAATTTTCAAGCCAATATTTGGGAGGCGGCTGATGTGCTGTCGTGTATGGTAAATTTATTGATTACTAAGTTTTAAATTTATATTTTGCCGACTTATCCTAAAATAACAATTTAACAGGCAGTGTACCCGATCGGGTGGAGTTTCGTGGTAAGTAGGGTGTCGAAAACACTAAGAGCTGAGGGTTGTTAACCTTATATTCTATCAATATTTTAATTACTTTAATTAAGTTAATTTTAATTACTTGTTAAACCTATGCTATATACGCTTCTAATGATAGATGGGGGGGTTTTTAGTCTAAGAGACTGGCACAAGTTTTATGGTGACAATAATTAATTCTAAACACAATAAACATGTAAGAAAACAATCAGAAGATAAAAGAGCGGGCTGGTACAAGCCAAATAATAGGGAAATTGTACTAGCCATATTTTATTAAAATACGATTAAATGCTGGTTTGTTTATTTAGTGCAATGATTTCTTATCTCGAAGCGGCATATCATTCTTAAGACTTAGGCGGGACATCATCCTAGATCTTGACAAGGTTGAATCCCTGTCACAATTACGTTATCCGCATAAAGTTCTTTAGTTTACTTATAATCTATCTAAGGAATTAAAGCAATGTTGATCTTTTTTTTCCCCTGTTAAACCCTGTTAGCGTTGTGTCCCATCGGGACTTTACCCACTTACTGTTTGACGGTATTTTATATACTAGTCCACTATTTAAATCTTTATCAATTAATCAAGAACATACTTGTTGAAACATTACGGGTCACCTGCCGGTCCAACTAAGCTCTTAATTTAAAGACAAAGACAGAACGTTATTTGTGATCCTATTGGTCCAGTAATATAAAACACGATATAGAGAGCTATCCCAGT
>BQNB010020682.1:0-7500 GCA_026074375.1 Tanacetum coccineum | reverse complement strand
TTAAGCACATTAGCATGTTATTTGTAAAAGAAAGGACAAGTAGGCGTTCTAATTCTCCATCCCCCACTTAGATTATACAACGTCCTCGTTGTATAGATAAAAAAGTTAAAGAAAATGGGAGATAGAATTAGAATGAGGAACTCCCTTGATATGTTGCTTGGGATGATTCTCTAATTTGAGTTCTTTGAGCACAAGTGTGTTGACGAGGCTTCAGAATGCTTCGTACGAGTTCAACACACGTCTTTTTCAGAGTATACCATATCATCAATTTCCTTATAGCCTGCATAAAAGATTAGAAGACAAAGGTGCAATATCTATCTCAGTTATACAATGGTTACAATACAGGAAAACAATTAAACACACTGCTGTACAGGGATCAATACGCCGTATCCTAAACCCTACGATACGCCGTATTGTTCCTGTAAAAACAATTAAAATAGTTTTATAGTACTGGAAATTAAATTACAGACTGATAACGTCCAGACACATCCATACGCCGTATCCAGAGGGGTTCGATACGCCGTATGGAGTGTCTGGGAAGACAGATTCGTGCAAAATAATTAAAAACAGTTCAAACAATTTAAAAACTTCCGGGTTGTCTCCCGGGAAGCACTTTTGTTTCAGCTAGTCGTTAAGTTTGACTTTTTCCTTTTTCTTATCACTCATTCTTCATTTGATGCGTATTACGGCCCATCCGCGATCTTTTTTATTGAAGAGTTTGTGGTAGATGCAAGACATGCTGCCAGGGGTTTTTTCTATAGTACTAATTTTGCTTGGACCCACAGTGATGTATTTTTCACAAGATCCTACCGAATACCGTACGACAGTGAATTCTTCAGTTTGGCACAGCTCGTCTGGGTTGCTGATGTTGTGATGAGCGGGAATTGGTATCGAAGAATAATCTCTATCAATAATTTCATAGATGTCTTTTCCATCTTGCGCATCCAAGTAAGGTTTGAAAAATAAATCTGAGCATGTCTTTTCGTTGCTTTCTTCGCATGGTTCGTTGTAATTGACGAGGTCGTCAATCGTTCCTTTAGTTCGTCCATTTACATAAAACTCCCATAGTCCGCTTTTGACGTTCTTGTCTAGTTCCCAGTAGTTATCCAATTTTGATGCCAGCCAATATAAAAATTAAAAGTAATCCGTTATGTGGTTCAAGTCATCTGTAATTTTACTTTTATATGTATGGGACAATGGGTAATATTTATCGAGAAATTTATCGTACAATTCCTTCCACGTGGTAGTTGTTCCTTCATCATTCCACCATTTCTTGGCATCTCCAATAAGTGATTTTGAGAACACGTGTAATCGAAGTTTATCCTTATACATATTAGGAATCTTGATCCATTCGGTTATCTCGAGCACTCTTGCAATGTGGTCGGTAACGTCACTTCCGTCCGTACCATTGAAGGAGTTGTCAAGCAATATTTTTAAGAATTCATCACCAATCTTTATCTCGGGTTTTATGATCATATATGAATTAGTTTGATCTTTATCATCGTCACTTGATATGTATTCATCCATTAACCCTTCATTGTTTCCCACTTCTATCCAAGAATATAATAATACGCGTTTAGTCTATGAATAAAAAAAGGTAAAATAAAGCTCACTGGGTCTTTTTCTTTCTAAGGCAAGGTGTGATCATAAGCTTCCAGAATCTTCACATCTTGTCCCTTTTTCTAATCATCACAACAGTAGTTTTAGTGGGAATGACACCTTTAAAGTCAAGGATTTGTCTTGTGGGAACATCGAGCCCATTATAAAACAAGATTACTTCCTGCATGTCAGTCAAATAATGCTGGGGATATTTCATCAAGAGTTCCTTAAATCTTTCCCAAGCTTGAAAGAGGCTTTCATCCGGTTCTTGCTGAAAGTTGTTAATCTCCTCTATTTGCTTTGCGGTATGAGCAGGTGGGCAGTACTTGTTTAGAAACTTTGTTTTCATGGTTTCCCAGTTTATAATCGATCTTGATGGTTCGTTCCTGAGCCAACGACTTGCGGCTCCAGTTAAGGACATGGGAACAACTCGAAGCATTACTTGATCTTGTGTCACCTCGGGAATATGAAATAAGTCAACTATCTCAAGGACTTTTTTATGTGTTCGTTTGCGTCTTCATGTTCTGAACCGCTAAAAGTATTTTCTCGAAGTTCTTTGAGATATTGCCCTTTTAACTGAAAGTGAGTCTTGCCATTAATTTTGGGCCTAACAACTCCTGACCCATAGTTTCCATGGGTCTTGCTCATGTATTGCTCCATTGTTTCCATTATAATTTCTGTAGTTTCTTCTTCTCAATGTTCTTTGATGTCCGAAAATAAATCGAGCTCTGGTGAACTTGACTCCACAAGACCTTTTGCTAACCAAAAAGCCACCTATATGAACGAAATACACTTTGTTTGTATTCAAAAGGTATAATTAGTTCCTTAGTGGAAGTTCTTGTCATGCATCACCTGGAACAAAGGATAGTAATTATAGATAGGCTCTTTGGAAAGAATACAAGAAATTTAAACACGGAAATCAATTTAGTTCTACTACTGTATCAGATGTTCAATACACCATATTCAATTAATTTGAATATGCCGTATTGTCTGCTGAAGGTCAGTACGCCGTATTGATTATACATAATGCACTGTATTGTCTGGAAGAACAGATACATTGTTTAGACTGTAGACATCAATACGCTGTTCAGAGTAGAAAGGTCGATACGTCGTATCCAACTGGTGGATACGGCGTATCTGTTGATCTGTCAGAACAAAATACTTAGAAAACAATTAAATAATGCGGGAATTTAAACATACAATTAAATTAATTATAAATTAATTAAATTACACTAATTAAATTATTTTAAACTAATGGTTAGAAATACTAATAAAATTAAAGGTTAAACTTTTTCACTCCCCGACAGCGTGCCTAAAAACATGATGTGTTTTGTCATGTAGGTCAATTTTATTGATTACCAAGTTTTAAATTTATATTTAGCTGACTTATCCTAAAACAACACTTTAACGGGCAGTGTACCCGATCGGGTGGAGTTTCGTGGTAAGTAGGGTGTTGAACACTAAGAGCAAGGTCGTTAACCTTATATTCAATCAGTATTTTAATTACTCTAATTAAGTTAATTCTAATTACTTGTTAAACATATGCTATATACGTTTTCTAATAGGATTGGGGGGTTTTCAGCCTGAGAGACTGGCATTGGAGTTTTATGGAGACAAAAATGATTCTAAACACAATAAACATGCAAGAAAATAAACAAAAGATAAAAGAGCGGTACAAGCCAAATAATAGAAAACTGTATTAACCATATTAAATCCGATTAAATGCTGGTTTGTTTATTTAGTGCAATGATTTCTTATCTCGAAGCGGCATGTCATTCTAAGAACTTAGGCGCGGACATCATCCTAGAGACCTAGACACGTTAAATCCTGTCACAATTAACGTATTCGCATAAAGCATCCTTTTAGTTTAATTATAATCTGTCTAGGGATTAAAGCAATTATGATCTTGATAAACCCTAGCCCATCGGGACTATACTCACTTATTGTTTGATGATATTTTATATATTGGTAGTCCATTATTCAAATCTTTATCAATAAATAAGAACATACTTGTTGAAACATTACGGGCCACCAGCCGGTCCAACTAAGCTCTTAATTTAAAGGCAAAGACAGAACGTTATTTGTGATCCTATTGGTCCAGTAATATAAAACACGATATGGAGAGCTATCCCAGTATCTAGCTCGCTTGTTAGGCGTAACTAGACCTAGTTGAATGATAGGTCGCATATTCAAACACGTAGACAAGTATCATGTGAATACACATTATTAAACTTTCAACGATAAATTAAGAAAATCAATTTTAAAACAAACCAAACATTAAATCTTCATTAAGATAGCTAATACCTGATGTGTTTCAAAAGATTTAAATTTATAAAATAAGACATACCGATTAATTGGCGGAAACATACAGGAAAGTATACCTTTTCGAGTGTAGTAAAGTCTAGGTAAGTCCAGGTCGTCCCAAGGAAGTTGTGCGTTTTCAAATTTGAAAAGTAGTTTAGAAAGACATAGTTGATATGGTACCCCTTTATCCAACCATGATCCCTCAAGGTCCCTTGTCACGTGATTATTCAACTCATATTCCTTGTAAGTCCCAATTCCTTGGATATCAAAAGTAAACAGATCCGTGTTAATTTTAAGGAGGTAGTTGAAATCGTTGAAAGCTTTACACAAGGGTGTATCGTAATCAAATAAATTACCTTTGATCTTAAAGATGTCAGCAATATCGTCAGGGTCATCGTCTTCCCCAGCATCTATTTCTTCATTGTCATAAGAAGATTGGTAGAATTCTTGAACGGATTTTTCAACCAAATCCTCCCAAGCAGTAAGTGGGCCGATACAATCATTTTTAAACCATTCACTTGTGGCACCTGCGAGTGAAATAGGGAGGATGCTAAGCCTAAATCGGTCTTGACTTACCCCATTAATTTTGATTAGCCCAACTACTTCGAGAAATTTATTAATGTGCTCAAACATGTTTTCTCCAATTGCCCCATTGAAAGTATTATCTCGTATCATGACTAAAAACGTTCCCTATATCTCAACAAAATTTCTCTCGATCATCCTCCATTCGTTATCATTAGAGATGCAGTTTTTTTGGGTAACAAATATATAGTCGTTTTGTTCTGTCATCGTCAATCGAATTCTAGAAAATAAGTATAAATGATCAGTAGGATGTGCCCTCTCGAGAGAGAACACAATAAACAGGAAATCCAATACAAAAAATAGCTACTGTTACTGTATCAAATGATTAATACACCGTATTCAATTAATTTGAATACGTCGTATGGTCTGGTGAAGGTTAGTATGCCGTATTGATTATACAGAATACGCCGTATTGTTTGGAAGAACATATGCTTTGTTTAGACTATAGAGATCAATACGTTGTTCTTAGTGGAAAGGTCGATACGTCGTATCCAACTGGTGGATACGGCGTATCTGTTGATCTGTCAGAACAGGATACTTAAAAAACAATTAAATAATGCAGGAATTTAAACACACATAAATACAAAACAGAATGAATTACACTATTAGATATTTTTATACTAATGGTTAGATATATAATAAAATTAAAGGTTTAAACTTTTTCACTCCACGGGCTAGCTAGCGCCCCCCCAAAAACTTGATGTGCTGTCATGTAGGGTTAATTTATTGATTACCAAGTTTTAAATTTATATTTAGCCGACTTATCCTAAAACAACACTTTAACGGGCAGTGTACCCGATCGGGTGGAGTTTCGTTTGGTTGTAGGGTTGGTCGCAACACTAGAGCTGAGGTCGTTAACCTTAAATCTATCAGTATCTTTTAATTACTCTAATTAAGTTATATTCTAATTACATGTTAACTATGTATATCCGATTCTACAATGATGGGGTTTTCAGCCTGAGAGATGAACAAAGGTTTTTTGTTGACAATAATCAATTTAAACACATATAAACATGCACCAAACATTAGAGATAAAGAGCGGTACAAGCAAAATAAAGAAAACCGTATAGCCATATTAAATCAGTTTAAATGCTGGTTTGTTTATTTAGGTGCATATGATTTCTTATCTCGAAGCGCATATACATTTTAAGTACTAAGGCGGGACATCATCCTAAGACCTAGACACGCTGAATCATCTTTTGTGGTAACAATTAACGTTTCCGCAATAATGCATCTTTTAGTTTAATTATAATATTTCTGGGATTATAGCAATGGTGATCTTGATATACCCTTGCCCATCGGGAATTTATCCACGTATGGTTTAACAATATTTTATATACTGGTATGTCACTGTTCAAATCTTTATTAACTAATCAAGAACATACTTGTTGAAACATTACGGGTCACCTGCCGGTCCAACTAAGCTCTTAATTTAAAGACAAAGACATAACGTTATTTGTGATCTTATTGGTCAAGTAATATAAAACACGATATAGAGAGCTATCCCGATATCTATCCCACTTGTTAGGTGTAACTATACCCAGTTGAATGATAGGTCGCATATTCAAACACGTAAACAAGTATCATGTGATAAACATAATTATACTTTCAACGATAAGTTAAGAAATCGATTTTAAAACAAACCAAACATTAAATCTTCATTAAGATGGCTAATACCCTAAGGTATTAGCCCATAACCATTGTAATTATACAAGCGTGATCAAATAACCAAGGTAAACTAAACGTTTTACCGAACGATACCAAAAATTAAATGATTACAAGAGTATAGGAATGACACGGTGTCTTCTATGGAATCGTGATTGATGCTTGACCTTTGGTTGCTCTTCATTTCTTCAGAAAATCATCTTTTATGTGTATGGTATGAAGAATATGATTTTGCACACTGAAAACTCGTTTTTGAGTCTTCTATTTATAGTCTCTGAAAAAGGCTGGATACACCGTATTGGGCTAGGCTAATACGGCGTATTGGGGTGTTTCCCTTGGAGTGCGTGCAAAGTTTATAATCAATCTCTGCATAATTATCTTGCTGGATACAACGTATAGTAGGAGTTGGATACGCTATATTGGGAAATGAGAATACGTGTTTTCTTGTGAAGTCCAGGCGCTGATACTTCGTATCTCTTTTTGTGGATACGACTGATGTTGATTTTTATACACTATAAAATATATAATATAATACCACAAGAGCAATTAAGAAAATCCCCTAAGGAAAATTCACTCTTAAAAGATATATATAATATATAATACGTATATTTAACCGGGAAGAATGATCACCCGGGTCGTTTCCCCAACGACTTGTGAAATTGAAACTACGTTTTAGCTCGGATTATGATTTGAATGAGAGAAAAGATGTTTTTTTAGTTTCTATAACTACTAAATAAAAGCAACAATTAAAATGAACAATTAAAAGCAATTAATCACTTAACAATTAACGGGAAACAAATAAAACGCGACAAATAAGCAAAAACACTAAATTAACTCCTAAAAATGCAAACTAAATTTCTAAACCTAAAATAGGACAAAAGAAAATTTTAAGAAAAAGAAAAAACATTTTTTTTAATTATTTTTGAATTTATTATGAATTAAAAACTATTTTAATCTAATTAAATCCTAAAAAATAACAAATTAAGTCCTAAAAATTGAGAAAAATTATTTTTAAACTTAGAAAAGTCTAAAATAATATAAAAACTCAGAAAACTATTTTTAACTATTTTAAAAATTAAAATCCTATTTTTAAACTTAAAAATTAAAGATCAAAAATGAAAATTAAAATCTAAAAGGTGTAAAAATGATTGTTCTTAATGTAAAACTAAAAGTATTTTTTATAAAACTAAAAACTATTTTTTTCTAATTTTCTGAAACTTTTTTCTATTTTTTATGAATTTTCGAAAATAAAAACTTTAGAAAAATGATTAAAAAAACTCTACTTAATGAAAAATTACCAAAAATTCAGGGAAAATTCTATGAACTAGCAAGAACACAAGAAAAATAAAT